>CBVK0100848466.1:0-18692 GCA_900067695.1 Picea abies | reverse complement strand
AGATGAAGTGTTGCTTATAAGTTTGATAAAAGAACCATGAAAGTTTCTACTTCCATCAGACATTCAGGTAGTATAAAATTTATTAATGGCAGTCAAGCAAGTATGATTATTTTATTACTCTTTTTGCATAATTGTTGAAAGGAAATTTAGGTAAGAATTTCCTCAGCCAGAGTTATTATATAAAATCACATGATTATATTATTGAATGCATACAACTGGATGTGGTAAAGGCTGGAGGCCTATATTAATTCAAAGCTTTTAGGTTCTGAATGTAGACACTGACATAGTAGAATGTCATGTTAATTTGGTTATGCGGTAATAACCAAATAATTAAAAGATAAGAACTTGTTATAGGATTGAATGCCAGTAAGATAGTCATGTATGAGACTAGGACATGGTTGGATATGGAAAGGTTATGAGCCACACAGGTACTAAAATCTTCCTAACTTTAAATAAAACTTGGACTACAACCTTTTTTCTAACACTAATGAACACCACAGAATTATATTCCTGGTGTAGTGTTCGGATCGAAAAGGAAGGAATCCAATTAATTGGGAAGACAATAGGAAGTCTATGGAGAATGTGTCAACACATTGGCTCGAATTCCAACTCATGGATGGTGAGATACATGTCTGAGATAAAGAGCATTATGTAATTCAATACAAGGTGCAATGAATAAGAATGCATTGAGAATTGCACTCATGCATAGTGAGTGATAGAATTGTATACTAAATGTAATGATTGAATGTGTTTTGTAAGTACATGCATATATATTATTGCATGGAAATACTTGTTACTAATAGCTAAAATGTTGTTAACTCATGAAGTTGAGGACATTTTAGGGAGGTGTGAGACATTGCAACAGGAAAGTTGCAAGTCAAGTAGTCACATGAGCATTGACTACAGGAAATTTTTTTGTTCAGAAAAAGAAGTAATGAACGTACATATATTACTATGAACATGCATATGCATAGAATGACGAGTCGTTCTAGTCTTTTAATTGTTTGGTAATTGTGATTGAATTTCTAGGTGCAGGAAATTCTAAGATCACAGCACAAGATTTTGTACATATTGCAATTGAATTATGATGTACAAGAAATACTGACAATTGTTGGCAGTATGCAAGATCAAGCCTTGTAGGAAAATGGTATGCAGTTTCTTGCTTTTGGAAAACCACAAGGAAGGATGCAATCCTAATATGGCAACAACCAAGATGAATTATGAAATAGAATTTCATGTTTTGGGGAAAAAGTTGAATTTCCTTTTGAACTAATTGGAGTTCCTAAATGAATAGTTTTATGTTTTCTCATGATATCTGGATGTGGGTGATGCATATGAGATGATGTTGATTAAATTTAGAATGTTGACTACCAAGAGTAGCTTGAGAAAGATGCTGATTGGAAATCTCTGAGGGCAGTTGGAAGTCTGGGAGCCATGGTGCTCTGAGACTTCCTGAGCCGGCTTGTTACTAAAGTGAAAAGAAAGGGAGGTGTAGCAGCCGATGGACTATGTGACAGTGAAGGTGTACCCTCCTGGGGTGGGATAGGAATGTGGGGAATGAGAGACTATTGGTTGGAGTACTGCCGAGATTTGGTACCTTGGACTAGACCATGTGGATATGGATTGTGGACCGTGGATATCTTGGGAAGCCATTTCCCTGATGGATTCATAACCCTTCTCATGGGTGGAAGGTCTTCTCAATCAAAAGGTGGAGCAAGAAGGTGTCTTGCAAGTGCATTTGGTGCGCATATTGGACTGGAAAAGAAAGAAGCTTTGGAATCAAGCCATAGGTCTTGTAAAGGTCCAGTGGAACTGGTATGGTATTGAGGATGTGACATGGGAACCTAAGGATGCTATGTGGGTACAATACCCGCATCTTTTTGAAGATTTTGAAAGAAAAAACAAAAACTTGTTGATGCAGTGTAAACGTTGCAATGAGGACAGTGAAAAAATAAGGGGAGGGGATTGTAATATCCCCAAGGATGAGCCCAGTTATATTATGTATTGTAAACATGTTGTGTAGGTTGGTGAGTCGAGTTGTAATAAGCTAGGAGGCTTATTTGTTGATTATGTTGGAGAGCCTAGGTGTTAAAGGCTAGGAGCCTAATTTTGTATATGTAATTATGCAGATCATTAATAAAATATAAACATCACTGCATGAAGACTGACCATGAAGAAAGAGTGATAGGGGACTAGGCTTCCACAAGGTTGTGTAAGGGAGGAGACCAAGTGTGTGGGCCTAGGGGCTAAGCTAGGGGGATTACCTCTAAAGGGTATAATAATTTATTATTATTTCCTGCAGGCTAAGGTGGACATGTTGAGTGTTGTCCTAAGTTCGTATAAAGGGAGCGTATGATAAATGGAGTTCATACAGATCTAGGAAGACATGTGTTGACCTGGGTGAATGTAGTTAAAGCTAAAGAAGTCATCTGTGTTGGGGGTTTCGTTCTGCCATTCTGTCATCCTCTGCCTGAGTTCACTAGGATCGAGGGCATCTGAACCATTTTGTCTCTGCATCTACCTCTGTATACCTACACATAGTGAAGGAAACCCTCACAAGAAGATTTTTCACCATCCATTCTTCCATTTGGAGTCTGAACCCGAAACCTCCATGATCGACCTTTGCCTTGATTCCTTGTCACGCACCCTGAAACTCGTGGACTGAGCCATGTCTCTTGTGAAGTCCGAGCACCCTATAAATGTCCGAGCCATGTTTTTTATAATGGTTGGTTGTTGCGGCCACATAGTTCCTTGACTGAGTGTGGTTTGCTGCCATCTGTTGTTTCTTACTGAGCCTTGTTATGTCTAGTGTATGACTATTACTGTTTTGGGTGTTCACAACCATTTTCCCTGTTGTTGTTGTTGTCACCTAGCTGGAACTGAGTCAAAAATGGTTGAAGAAGTGTGTTGTCAAGCCCATGGTAGAAGAGGCAGGTTGTCATGCTTGTGAGTAGCTCTCTCTAGGTGAGAGAGTTTGCTGGGAAGTGGTTTTCTCCCAGAGAGAGTCCAGCACTAACTACAAAGCTATGATAATTCTTGATCTGGCTTGTTGCTAAGACCCTGAGAGCGAGGTGAAGTAGTAGATAGATTCTGTGACAGTGAAGGTGTGTACTCCCAGGTGGAACATGCATATGGGGAATGAGAGTCCGTGAGTAGTGGGCGTAAGAAGGCTCCTAGATAGAATCCTTCCATTTGCACTGTGCAGTTTCCTGTAACCTCGATCTAGTCTAGGATTCCCTTTCCCTAGGTGGAGCTTAGTCCTAGTTCAGGGGTGACCCATTGATGAGCGTGATGAATAGTGTGGTCTATGGCTGGAAGGTTCGTGGAAGGTCTACATGTAGTTGGTGGTGTTACTCAAGTTGAAAAGATAAGTATCAGTCTCTGCTTAATTTATATGTTATGCATGTCTGTGATGCTTGAATGTTATCATGTATTCTGTTGTGTATATGAACCATTGTTAATTCCATTGATTCTGTGTGGTACAAGTAATTCTGCGATTATTGTGATTAAGTGTTTTAATTCGATTAAAATGCATATATATATATATAAATATATATATATATATAAATATATATATATATATATATATATATGTATGTATGTATGTATGTATGTATGTATGTATGTATATATTCTGCAGTGGTAGCATTACACGGTCTCTGTGGAGGGTTGGGGATGCTACAATTTGGTATCAGAGCTAAGTGAAGTGTTTGAGTAGTGGCATTGCCTGGTCTATTGGTGGATGAGGATGTTACACTCTTGGTGCAGTCTCTATTTTTTGCAGGTTCTCTCTCTCTCTATGTTTATGTGTTTTTCCACATATCTTATCTTGTGCATGTTGCATTTTTCCTTTTCTTGGTCTTCTTCTACATTCCCTTGGGATCTTTGTAGCGTTCTACAGACCTAACCTACAGTCTTCCCTTTACAATCTGAAGGGAAATTTGTGGTACATTCCCCGTCAGTTATTTAATTGTCCATTCTTTCATTGTATGGGCCAACTTCCGTAGGTCATTACTGCTCAACCACTTCTATGACCTTCTTTTTATTTATCACGTGGTGTCCTTCATCAATTTGGTGTGTTAGAAGGTGGAGTCATCGTGTTTGTAAGCATAGATTAACTTGTTGTGCAAGCTTCCTATTCTCTTCACTAATGCATACTATCTTTATTTCACTCAATGATCCCATCAGTCCTCTACCGCCTCAATTTCCTCTAGTGTATCATGGCTAGTACTTATCAAGTTTGTTCCCTCTCAGTCAACAGATTGGTGTTTATATTAAATCAAAACACAATTACATGCCTGATATTGTTAACATATGAAGTTTGTGCGTAATTAGAGTCTTGGGAGAAAACATGGTGTTACATGTATTGACCAAGATAAACATGTACACGCGTGCCACAATTGAACCCCTGTATATGTACATGCTTGTTCTTACTTCTACATGTGTATACACACCTGTGTCTAAAGAGACACACATATTTATGCATCTGTGTCTACTTCTACTCACGTACACACGCTTGTGTCCAAATATATCTTCGTATGTATGTTCCTGTCCCTTATGTAACCCGACATAAAACTTCGTAAACCCACAAAATGCTAGTTTTGTTGCAGTACAATTGTTCCCTTGAAATCTATCTTTCATTTTTTTCCTACTGGTTATGGACCTGCTAAGACCTCTTGTAGATACAATAGATATGCGATCAACTTCTATGGATCTAAGATCTCGATTCCCTTCAGAGAATGCGCTCTGATACCATGTTGAAAACATCTTACTCCAACACCTAGGTATCTTGTTATCTAGTGATTTCCTTACTGCAAATCTAATTAGTGGATCACAAAACAACACTAATTAAATATTCAATTCAATAAATCTAGCGGAAGAAAAAACTAGAAACCAAATCATGAACACATGAACACCAATATTATTTGGTAGATACCCCTGGAAAACTCTATTTTTTGGTAGATACCCCTGGAAAACTCTAGAGGGAAAACTAATGCTGAGGATGATTTTATTATGCTAAAATAAGGGCTCCCATAACAAGGATAGTGGTCCACTGAGAGAAATACAACTGCAAAAAAACTGGGCAAAGTTTGATCTGTTGTACGACCTAGATCTACATGTTTTTCGAGATGTATGTATGTCCTTAAGTGCGCCCATGTATACACTATTGTCTCCATTGGAACTCACATACATGTACGAAAATCCTATACAACAATATATGTACGACAAAACACTTTCATGTGGCTTCGCTCTCTTGAAACCCATTTGCGGTAGCCTCTATTCTCTCTTCTCCTTGACCTGATCTCTAGATGGAAGTGCTTCTCCAACTATCCAAGATCTCCTTGAGTCAAAGTCCTTCTTGATCCAACCCTCTTTGTGTCGACTATCTCAACACAAGTATCAAGTTTCAAGTCAAGTGTCTTCCTTCTTTACCCTAGCCTTGCTTTTATAATCTTGAATTATAATCTAACCCTAATCTCCAAAGTGATTGACAGTTTAAATTACTTCTCACCTCACTTGAGATTAATGACTAAGATTACATACTAATTGCTTTTAGCATTTTTCTTAAGTAACTCAATAATTAATTAACAAAACCAATTTACTTTAATAATTCCTTTAATTAAAATAAATTCAAGAATAAAAGGATTTGGATAACTTTTGCATGCTAGACACAAAACCTATACACAAATACTTATCCAACCCTACATACATATCTCATGAAAATGAGATTTATTATTATTATATTTTTATTTTTACTAATTCATAAAACAAAAATCACTAATTTTCAATATAAATCACGCAATAATTTTCTCATAAAATTTTTTATTTATCTTATTTGTGACTCTAAATAAAATTTTTTTGCTCATTAGGAAATAAAGATAATAACCACAAACACCCCCTCAAATAAAATGATGAGAAATCATATAGTGTTAGACTCACTATAATAATTTTACATTACTGTCTTTCAAATGTTTTTTTATTTAGCTATGGTGGGGTCAAAATTTCTCATTTATTGCCTCCCTCCAATATGAGCAATCATGGTGTGAATTGTTTTTCCAAGATTTATTTTATTAGCATCAATCTTAATTAAATCATGTAAGAGAGAGTTGTGTGTAGAAAGTTTTCACTTTGTTGTTACTGAGTGTGATGATGTGTGTGAGGGAAAGGAGAATCATTTAGTTTTCCTACTCTTTATTCTCATTTTCAAGCAAATGGATACATGAATTGTCTCTAGAAAAAAGAAGACTCGCAAATGTTCTTTATTTTTCTAATATATTTTATTTTCTTTTTATTTGTTTTATATTTATTTATTTATATATAAATTTTCAATTAATTAATTTTAATTTTATTTATAAAATCATAAAATATCATAACTCGACTCACCCAATTTAGTATACATTTTCTTTAAATGAATACTTACTATAATGATTGAAATAAATTTTCAGGCATAGTTTCCCTATTAAATCCATCATATTATTTTATGGACCATCTTGTTTTCACATGGATAGTAAACACTAAAGCAAGGGATTTTAGTGAACCAACATGATATACGATCATGACAAACAAGCCCACATAACATAAATCTAAGTGATGGAAAGTAGAGTACGTAACGTATTTAATTAAGCTCAAAAGCGAGTGTTGTGTTTGGTTTTAGGTTTTTGAGGGTCGAGCAAGATTTTGGCTTTGTGGGTTTTGCGGTTAGGTTTTGCTAGTTGTATTTTTGGTTTTTATGGTGAAGCGCGTGTATAAGACCACTACAAGGCGAGCGGTCAAGGGTGGATGGAGAGTAAGAGGAAGGCAACGACAGAGGATTCAAGCTCTACGATTCAGTGTGTTAATGTGTCATGTGGACGCATGAACCTTATGCAGTGGTGACGATTTCTCTATGGCAGAGTTTAGGGGATGAGGCGGCTGCTCGGGGCCGAGTTTTGGGATAGCTCTCCGAGCCTGCATCTACCAAAACTAGTGAGGCTCTGTTTGTGATTAGCGACGAAGAATTTGCGGTGGAGGTGGCTTCGGGGTTTTGTTGTGGCCGGTTTCATGTTTCCTTTCGGTTTTTTTGGACCCTCTTGACCTCTTCCTCATTGGCTTGAAGTGGTTTTAGAACAGAGATTTCAGGTCCACTAGGGGCATGCGGTGTTTTGGTTAATAGTTTGACGTCCATTGGGGGTGTGCGGTGTTGGGTATACACTTTGAGGTCCTCTGGGGGTGTGTGGCTTCTGGTTTTACCTTCTTTTCTGGTTTTTGTTTTGCTTTTGCCTTGTTTTGTATCTCTTTTTGCAGCCTACATGCTGGTTTTTCTTCTCTAGTGACTTTATGAGGATGTATGGGATTTGTTTATGAGCATGGTTTATGGACTAGTACTGCTATGAACATTATTTCACTTTTCCTTTTTGAACTTTCTCCATCTACTAGTCGAGAGACCACTATTAATAAAAGATTCATTGATAATTTTGTCTCCATTCATTGTTCACTATAACATCTCTTGACTAAAAAACAAATTATATTTATAATATGATTGAAAAATTTCCCCGTTGAAAAAAAACATAAATCCAAAGTACACATCAATATCATTTATTTTCACTTATTATTCTAAGTGTACGTACAACTTAGTCCTTGGCCTTGGTTTTGATAGAAGACACACGAAAAGAAAGTGCATGCACACCCTGTATTCCAAGTATTAATACAAACATTGAAAGTTATTTAAAAAATTAAATCATTAGTTTTTCCTTAGACTCTTTTGGATTCATATACTTAAAGTTAAAGACATAGTACATTCCTATCTAGATGAAGATATTTCAATAAATTATCTACCTTATTTATATTTATATTAATTTTTAAAATTATTTTAAGGTTAAAAATTATTATTATTAAATTTGATTTTTTTAGAAATAGTTTTTTCATTCAACGTTGTTTTTTTATTTATATTAAAGATATAAATTACAATAAAATATCAAAATAAATATATTTTAATGTATTTTTCTTTTAAATTTAATTTAATATTGTTAAGATAGAGTAAATTAGGACAAGATATTACAATACTAAAGCCTTAAATAGTATATATTCCAAACCTCACACATCGCTAACGAAAAAAGAATAATGGAATATCAAATAAAAAAATATGGGTGAGTAAAAATGATAAGGCGTGGTGTCATGGTTTTTGTGAAGATATGTTTAATATTTGTAATATTGATACTTCATTTAATAAAAGGTGTTTTTTGTGACTTTAGTTGACCACTTATATTGGTAGTATTTATTTGTTTAAAGTATTGTCGTACACTTTGACAATAGAATTCAAACAAATCACTCTACATTTCACTAGGATTTTTTGTTTGCATGATTAGACCACTTGTTTGTATAGATTTTCCAATTTTTTTTTGCATTAAAGTCGGATCTTCATTTAATTTAGAATACTTTATGTTATCTTGTATGTTATTTTTTGGAGATTGTTTTTTGACAATTAATTTATGGGTTTTCACTCTTTTTATTAGTCTTTGTCATGGGACTATAATAATGAGTTTGCTTTTGATGTGATATTGGTGTGACATTAATTTGACTTTTACCATAAATTTGTGTATGGAATGTAATGTTTAACATAGGAAAACAAATATATATTTTTGGATATAATAAAAATATTTGTGTTTCTCATTTCTAATTGGTTGATAGAATTGAAGTGTTATTGCTCTCTTCATGTCTTTTAATATGCATAATTAATTACATAATCAATGAATTTCACCAATCACCACATCTCAATATAAAAAAGTTGTACTATGTATTTATTATTATGCATTATTATATTTATATCATATTTATTATCTAATATATTATTTATTATTATATTTATATTATATTTATGAATATGATAGTTCCATTCAACTTATGATTCATTATACATTTTGAATAACAAACAACCCTCAATTATTATCTTTTGACAAAAAATATTCATTACTTGTGCATTTAGTTATATTAAGTTTCATTGTTCAACATGTATTTCCCAACTAACTTGGCAGGGTTTGCGTTGCCATGCAACCCTTGTTTATTGCTTATGATTGATGTTTGTTGTGGATTGTGTTATATCTTGTCTTACTACTTTCCCATGGGATATATTGCAAGTTTTTTTACCATCCTATTTTACAAAAACCCTCCAATCAAATGATAAATTGTAGTAAATTGATACAAAATAATCAAGAGGAATCCAATGATCAACTTTGAATTAAATCCAGGAACCTTCCATCACATGTATATCCATACTGTTGGAAGCCTTGTTTCGCAACAAGTGGCCAAAACCATTGATGCTTGAAATTAGTGAGTCCACGAATAGATGTAAACATACATGATGAGTTTTTGTGGCCATGAAAAAATATTCACATTGAGATCTAACGAATCCTTTCCCCATAGTAAACTTTAAGGAGATTATGTCATAGTAAATTCAAATATTTGTCAAAGTGATATGGAGAGTGGTTAGAAAGGTTAGTCTAGGTTGTATCACTATATTATTTGTCATATATTTTGATGATTTTAGATTGGAAAAAATTGGAAGAATTAGCTTGCAGGGCCATTTTTGTCTCAGGTCCTAGTTGGAAAAATTGTGGTTTGGAAACTTCCAGATCCATTTAGAAGCTTTGAATAACATTCTTTTGGGTTCAAATGTCCAAAAATTACACCCTTGACATTGTTCTACACTCTAAGACCTTTCCAATGGTGCAAACCATACCTCAATTAAAGCTCGTATGCAAACGTTATGCCTCTCACAAGTTGACTTACCTTATTGACCACCATGATACGAGTGGATGCCATGACATCCCCCCTCTTAATCAAACATATGGGGCTATCCACATGTGGAATTTTGAGAATATTCTAGAAGGTGCAAACCTTGTCTCTAATTTAACATTGAGGAAGTCAAAACCCTACCTTTAGATGGATATTCATCTATGTTAAATATCAGATCACTACGAGGAGAAGGGGTTCCATTGTTTAGCATTGTATTTGTTCCATAGTTTAGCAGAGCACCTAAGAGTGGTGTTTTGAGAGCATAATAGAGGATATATTATGTAGAATCAATACAAGACAAAAATTTCAAAGGCAACTCCATCAAGAGTGTGTCTTTCATTGTACTTTCATACGAAAAAGAGAGATCAAAGTGGCCTCACCTTCTAGCTGGGCCTTCTCTCATATTTGGTTTCCCAGGTTATATATATTTTTTATTTTTGGATGGCATGTGAGTATTTAATTATGTTCTCTATTTTTTTCATCCCAACTATTTGATCCATTTAAAGAAGAAAAACTAATAATTAAATAATTTGAGATCTAAAGGAAATTAACCTACATAGTAAATATTTCAGTATTTTGTTAGATCTATTGTGATGAACTATCCAGTGGAATATCCACAACAATTTATAGATCATATTAGTACTAGAGAAGGTTTTCTTAGAGCATTCATGGAAATTTGCAGGGATCCAAGAATCATTTTAATAAGAAAATCACAGAACCCTATCCATGGCCAACAAGTCTGTTAATAAAAGCCCTTGAGATCCAGAAGGGGAGATATTTGTGAGGATGGAAGAGCAAGTTCCTAAAATATATCACAATATGTCCCTCCTCATGGAGGCTCTAGAAAGAAAGATTGGATTGTTCATAGAATTTGGAGGATTGAACTCAGATATTAGATCAAATGGGAAATCGAGGGATAACAAAGATTCATAAAATCATATGCAGAAAGAAACAAAGAAAGATAAGTCAAGATCTAGTACCATAAAACCTTCATATTATTTATTCAATATGGAAGAAAAAGTGGATGTAAAGCCATACCATAGTGATATTGGTGCATTAAAAATGAATCATCAATTGCAAAAACTAGAAGTTTATTTCAGTGTTCACCATATAAATGAAGAACAAAATATATCAGTTGGTGACTGAATTTAGAGGGTGAATAACCATCTATGAAAGAAAGTGATTCTTTTCAAGCCAATGACAATGGACAAGGCATGTGTATAGGCATGGTATCTAGAAAACATAGGCCACAAGAAAGGACAACGAAGTGGTTCCAAGCATAAAGAGCTCTAGGAAGCTTCCAAGGAGGAAAAGAAGAAGTGGAAATGGGGAAAGGATAAGAAGATGGAGGCCATTGCACATCAATGCAAGTATCCTAGAATCCATTGTAACCAGTGCAATATTGATGGGCACACCAAGAAAATGTGTTGGAAATTACATATACAGTTGAACCTAAAGAGACACAAGAAGGGGGAAAATAAAATGAGTCTTCTATACATGGATCTGAGCAATCAAGTTGAAAAAAGATCTAATGTGAATGAGAATAGTGTCTACACATTTGTGAAAATGGATGTGAATCCAGGTATCCTTCATCACCGGGAAGAGACAAAGATGAACAAAATATTTCATATCAAGGTCCAAGTCAATAAGACCAAGATAGATTCTTTGTTTGACTCCAATTCATCAGCTAATCTCATACCAACATATTTGGTTAGTAAGATTGGATTGGAGGTTCGTGATCATCCTAGCCTATATCCATTGGGATGGGTAGAAAAGGAAGTAGAGATCGAGGTAACAAAATAGTGTAAGATTAAATTTGTTGTAATTGTTGATTTTATTGATGAAATGGAATTTGACGTATTACCCCTTGAGATATGTGGAGTAGTGTTTGGAAGCCCCTACATGTATATGAGGGATGAAATTTTCATGTAGAGAGCCAACCAATATCAACTAATCAATAATTGGAATTTCTACATCATAAACTCACAGAAAGGAAAGTAAAATATCTCACTAGTAAGTGCCAAGCAAGCCAAGAAGTTGATTAGTTCCAGTAGGAAATATGTATTTATTTAATTAAGATAAAATCAATATGATGATGAGTTGACAAGAGTAAATGAATCTTTGGAGAGGTGCACTAAGGAGTAGAAACATTATTTGGAGGTGTTGGTATAGGCATACAGAGAAGTGTTCTAGGATCCTATAGGGATATCACCCAAGAGGGAAGTGGAGCATGAAAGAAAGTTATTTTCAGACTCCACATTCCCAAATATTAGGATATATAGTCAGTCTATTTTGGAAGCAAATGAAGTGAATAAGCAATTCCAACAGCTATTGGAGTAAGGTGTGGTCCATCCAAGATCATTGCCTTGTGAGTCACATATCATAATGGTACCAAAGAATGATGGGGCTTGGAGAATGTGTATTGACTATATAGAATTAAACAATATTAAACTCAAAAAGAAGTTTCCTACACCCAAGATTGATGATCTGTTAGATCGATTGTGGCACACAAAATATTTCACCAAGTTGGATCTCAAATCAGGATACCACCAAGTATGCATCAAGGAAGAAGACACTTGGAAGATTGTATTCAAGATACAACAAGGTTTTTATGAATGGTTGGTCATGCCATTTATTTAGGTAATGCACCAGCTACATTTATGAGAGTGATGAATGATGTATTATGCCCATATCTAGATTCATTTGTTATAGTTTATTTGGATGATGTATTGGTTTACAATGCTACCTGGGAGGAGTGCATCTCACATCTCATGTAGTTATTAGAGACTATAAAGAAGAACCAATTATTGGCTAACCTCAAGAAATGTGATTTTTCTCAGCAGTCTTTGGTGTATTTTGGCTATGTGATCAGTAGAGGAGAGCTCAATATAGATCTTGCAAATATGGAGGCCATCATGAAATGGCCAGTTCCTACTAACGTCACTATATTTAAGAGTTTTGTTGGATAAACATAGTACTTGTGGAAGTTCATAGCTTCATTTTTAGTGGTAGTTGCACCACTACACTCTATAACAAAGAGTGATAAGAGTTTCCAATGGGGGAAGAACCAACAAAAGGATTTTGATGAGATAAAAATAAATAGCATTCAAACACCAATTCCTGCATTACCTAACTTGCAAAATACTTTAGAAGTGAAAATAGATGTAAGTGGGTATGCTATCATTTTGAAATATTTTGTGGGGTAGTTTTTTCCTACCATACATATGACAAGGAACTGTATGCCCTATTTCAAGTTGTCAGGAGTTGGAAAAGGAGGAAGACTTGTATTCTATCATTTTGAAATATTACATGGGGCGGTTTTCAACTACTATACCTATGACAAGGAACTCTACGCCTTGGTTCAAATATTCAAGAAGTGGAAGAACTATATAATAGTAAAGGATACCATCATCCACACATGTCACTAGCCCCTACAATATTTGTAAGCCCAAAGTAAGCTACAACAAACCAAACATTACAAGTTGATTGGGTTTTTATAGAAATTTCATATAGTTGTCAATTAATATAAGAAGGGCAGGACAAGCAAGTTGCTAGAAATGATTTTAAGGCCACCCACATCCAATATTACAACTTTGGTAACTTTGATGCACATGAATCATTTTGCCCATGATGCATACAAAGAGACATACACAAAAGATGGGTTCTTCATGTAGGTGTTTCAATAGCTATAGGGACAAATTCATATAGAATAAGGTGATGAAAAGGTTGGTTATCATTTCCATAATGGGTTACTCTAAAATATCAAAAAACTCTGTGTCCCTCAAGGTGAATGACTATAGATTATTAGAGAGGCTCACACATCCAAGGTTGCAAGACATTTTGGTGTTGGGAATATAGTTTCCAACTTACATAGGTATGTCTATATGCCCAGAATGAAAGAAGATATAGCATGGTATATTAGAGGATTTATACTTTGTTGTGACAAAAATTCTATTAATAGGAGGTAAGGTCTATACCATCCATTAGCTATACCCACTCAACCTTGGGAAAGAATTTCCATGGATTTTTTGGAAGTTTTACCAACAACTGGGAAGGGACATGACTATCTATTTATGGTAGTTGACAGGTTCAACAAGATGTGCATTTCAATACCTTGTAAAAATACCATCAATGGGAAAGAAGCAACAAACATGTTATTTTAACAGGTCTCGGTGCACTTTGGGATACCAAGGAGCATAATCTTAGACAAGGATACTAGATTTCTCAGTACATTTTGGACTACATTGTGGGAGAAGATGGATATTAATTTGAAGAGATATACAACATTCCATCCATAGACATATGGGAAGATAAAAGTATTCAATGGGAATTTGGTGCATATTTTGAGGGGTTACAATCAAAATCATCTGAAGACCTGGGATGAAAATATGATCTACATACAACACTCTTATAATAGAGAAGTCCACACTTCTACTGGCAAGTCAACTCTTGAAACTTGCTTTGGATATTTCCACATTCACCCTTAGATGTTGTATATGGACAATAAGGAGGAGTGAGGTAGGACCTCATAAGATATGGATTGAGAGTAGAAATAATTGTTGAGAATATTAGGCAAACACATTCGCAAGTATAGGAGATGCTAAAGAAGTCACATGAAAAATCCAAGGAAAGACATGATCAACATAGAATCGAGAATTCATTCATAGTGGGAGACAAAGTTTGGTTACAACTGAACAAGGAAAGACTACAAGTTCCTAGTAAGAAGATCAATTCTCTATTTTATGACCCTTTTGAGATCTTAGATAAAGTGGGAGATAATGCCTACATAATCAGTTGACCCCCATAGATGCACATTTACTCAGTAGTGAATGTGGATAATCGAAAACTCTATGAGACTTCCATTTGGATTAGGAGGAGGAGTAGGTCCTACCTTCCATAGAGGACTTAGCAACAAATGCTTAGGCGGAGTTGGTAAATGACACAATTTTGCAGAAGAGGTATGAAACTACAAGAAAGGGGCAAAATGACCTTTGGAATATTGAGTTGAAAGAACAACTTCTAGGAAAAGCAAAGTTGTACTCCATGGAGAAGGTAGAGGAAAAATTTCATCACCTCATTCAATAAAGATTTTGGGGACCAAAATCCTCCATAAATGGGTAAGTATGATTCAGATTGGATCATTTTATTATTTGTCATCTATATTGGTGCTTTCAGAGTGGAAAACATTGGAGGAATCAACTTCCAGGGCCATTTTACTATTAGGTCCCAATTTGGAAAATTGGGGTCTCAAACCTTCCAAATCCATTTCAAGCTATTAAACAACTTTTTTTGTGGTTTTAGTGTCCAAAAATTATGAACACACCCTTGATATTTTTATACATATTGATACATTTACAATAGTGCAAACCATGCCTCAATCAGAGCTCATATGTGAACTTTATTCCTCCAACAGGTTGACATACCTTGTTTACCACCATGGTATAAATGGATGCCACATGATCCCACCTGCCCCCACTCAAACATATGGGGATATCCACACGTGTATTTTCTAAAAGATTATAGAAGGTCCAAACGTTATCACTAATTGAGGGTTGAGGAAGTCAAAACCCTACCCCAAGATGGGTATCAGGCTATTTTAAGTACTAAGCCACTAGGAGGAGAAGGGGTTCCATTATTTAGCATTGTATTTGTTCCATAGTAGAGAATAGAACCTAGGAGTGACATTTTGGGAGCATAACAAAGGAGTAAAGATTTTGTAGCATCCATATTGGCCATAGTGTCAAAGGCAACTTCATCAAGAGTGCATCTTTCTTTATACTTGCATTTGAAGTATATAGAGCAGAGTGGCCTCACCTTCTAGTTGGGTTTTCTCCCATATCGGGTTTCCCAAGTTATATCTTATGTTTTTTTGTGGACAGTGTGTGAGTATTTACTTCTATTCTCTATTTTCACAATTCAGATATTTCATATATTTTAAGCAAAAGAACTAGTAATTAAAGAATATGAGATATAAAGGAAACTAACCTTCACAATAAAAATTTCAGTATTTGTTAAATCTATTGTGACAAACTTTCTAGTGAAATTTCCACGACAATTTATATATCAAAGGAAATGCACATACATATTAACAAGTTTCAAGTAACTAACAATTTATAGAAACACACCATTATAAAAATACACCCTTCAACAGGATCATGTCTATTTATTTTGTATATAAAAATTTAATTTGAGAGACATTTTAATCAACTCATTAAAATAATACAATCTCAACAAAAGATTCCAATCAATGGTGCTCATATCATGAACATTTCCAAGGATATGATTCTCAGAGTACATTGTTTTAATTAGAGTATATGTAATCCCACCTTTTCTTTTTTCTCATTCTAATGGCATTTTTCTTTACCTCACAACACTCCACATTTTTTACAATTTAAATGCACCCATCACACTTATACAGTAAAATCCTAACACTCAATAAAAGCAATTGTTGTATACTAAAATTAAAAATATGTTTGAGAAATGTGGTTATATATTAATATTACAAAATAAACATTTTTATGAGGAAGGAGATATTCCAAATTATGACTATGACCAACATTGCTTAGTCCTTTCCCTTTGTTAATAGTTTTTGTTATTTCGATAAATTTTATTTCAATGGATTTTTGTTAATAGTTTTTGTTATTTCGATGGAATCAAAATGGGAGGTTATTTTGATGGATTTTATTGTTGGATTGCCACTGACGGCAAGGATACATGACACAATTTTTGTAGTAGTAGACACTCTGATGAAGAGTGCTCATTTATTTCCTGTGCGTACAACATACCACGCACCTGACATAGCTAGAGTTTTCATCAGTGAGATTGTGAGGCTGCATGGGGTGCCTAAGAAGATTATATACGATCAAGTATCGGTGTTTACTGGATGATTTTGGATGAGTTTCCAGGATACCTTGGTAACCCAACTTAACTTCAGTACAACGTATCACCCAGAGACTGACGGGCGGACTGAACGAATGAACTAGAGCTTGGATGACATGTTGCACATGTACGTGATGAACCAAAAAAAGTGTTGGGAAGAATTCTTGCCACTAGTGGAGTTCTCTTATAACAATAGATACCAAAGCACCATTAAAATGGTGCCTTTCAACTTTCTTTACGGGTGACCGTGTCGGACACCTTTGAGTTGGGATCGGCTTGAGGATAGGGTCTTAGTTGGACCAAAAGCAATCCTATAAATGGAAGAGAAAATGAAAACAATAAGACAAAGGATTAAAGAAGTGTTGGATCGATAGAAGAGTTATGTCGATGCGCACCGTGTTGACCATCGTTATGAGGTTTGTGATTGAGTCTTCTTGTAGGTTAAACCCCATCAGAGTTCGATCAAGTTTGGAAAGGGAGATAAAATATCTCCTAGGTTCGTGGGACCCTTCGAGATTGTGGAGAGAAAGGGGCCCGTGGCCTATCGACTAGCCTTGTCTAATTCTTTGAGGCATATGCACAATGTTTCTCACGTATCTATTTTGAGACATTATATTAGTGATCCTACACATGGTATTGATAGGAGTTATTTGTAGGTGTTGGACGAGGGGGCACTCACGGCTGAGCCGATCTGCATCTTGGATCATCGCATTTAATAGCTATGACGTCGAACAGTAGATCATGTTAAGGTCTAGTGGGATAACTATAGTCTGCACTTGGCGACCTGGGAGGATGCATATGATATGCACCGACAGTTTCCATTTTTGTTTGATAGATAGACTTATGATACTGTGATAAAAATTATTTGACACTTATACTATGAAACTTCGGGACAAAGTTTAGACCAAGAGGGGGTGTATGTAACATCCCTCTCTTGTGCACTGAGTGAAATTATTCTTTGAGGACACTTGCTCACAAGTGATCCCGATTATTATACTATTAAACTTTTGATTTTGATTATGAGGCATTATGGGTTGATGACATGTTTTTTTACTGCATTGAGATAGACATGTGCTATTGATTCGGTCTTACTGAGTGTGGAGGATTTTGGACTTTGAGGATGTAGAGGCATCAATCGAATCCCTTGGACTCTGGATTGAGTCGGGGAGTGAACCATTGGGGTTTCATTGTTTTATATGTGATATTAGTGCATCTAATTAGATGATATGATTATGGATATATTGCGGACATGATTCGTTGATGATGTAGGCAGACAATATCTTGTCGACCAGACTCACATGTGGAGTAGAGGGGTCACGCATGACTACGAGAGATGTTGAGGGAGAGATGTGGATAGCAATCCTGCCACAGCCTACCAGCACTCCTGACCTGGCCTGAATTGTAGTTTAATGTTTACCTAGTTCAAGAGGACCCATGATGCAATTAGGACAGACTGCGACAGTTGCTCACAATGATTCTAAGGGGCACGCAATAACGTGGGGACCTTATTCCTTAGAGGCCCTTAGTCTCCCACAAGTTCACCTAGCAGAGTATTGACTCCAATGCATTTTGATGTCTACCAAGTCACTCAAGAGGTGAGTGGCACCCTTGGAGCACGTGGTGCATCTTGAAGGGCATGTTGTGCAAGAAAAATGAAAAGAGGAGAGTGGCACCCTTGGAGCATGTAGTGCGTTATGAAGGGCACATCATGCAAGGGAGACAAATGAGGCGAGTGGCACCCTTGGATCACCTAGTGCATCCTGAAGGGAATGTCGCGTTGTTAATGATAAATGAGTGAACCTAGATGGCCTTAGGACGAATAACTTGATAATAACTTTTAAAACAATTTCCCTAATAAAATGTCTCCCAACACGAAAATTAAAGTCTAGGTCTAAATTTACTAGTGACAAAATTTTTCTATCCTTTTAAATATATATATATATATATATTTATAAAAATAAAAATATAATAAATAATGATGATGATCTTCATTAATCTTGTAACAAGAAGGGAGTAAGCAATTTAATTGATTCATACAAATC
>CBVK0100848465.1:367-11503 GCA_900067695.1 Picea abies | reverse complement strand
TTTAATCAGACACTATGAGCTAGGAAAGATAGACCCCTTACTGAATAGGGAAATACACCAAATTGGTAAGAAGAGAAGGACAAATAAGGAATTACATTTGAATGCTCAAATAGGAGAGTATGAGATAGATTATGTAGTCCTTGACTTAGGGTCAGAGGTCAACGTCATGATGAATCAAACCTGGCCACTGATGGGAAAACCAAAGTTGTTCTATTCCCCTATCAAGCTTAGGATGGCCAACTAGCAAGCTGTAAGTCCATTTGGCAGATTGGAACATGTCCATATGGACATTGATGGAGTAAGAACGTTTGCAGATTTTGAGGTAATTGAGATAGTTGATGACAACTGCCCTTACCCTGCATTGTTAGGAATTGATTGGGCCTTCAATAATTCCACTGTGGTTGATTTAAATAAGAGACATATGACTTTTGAAACACCTTTAGATCTAGACAAAGGTCAGCGATACACAAAACCTATTAGAGAAGAAGACCGTGCATATGAACTAGAAAATATATACAAATTAACAGGTAGACAACAGGATTACATTAATCCCACAGCTGATGGAAACTTAAGCTGGCGAACTGACAGCATATTCTCATCAGACTCAAAAGAAGCACTGGAGAACTGGTAGAATAAAATGTAAGAAGTATCTACAAGAAGATGTGCTATATTAACTAGATAAGTTCACTGGATTGGCACAACCATAGGTAACTTACCCACCTTTGATGGTCTAAATCCTTTAGAAACCTTCTTGTCAGACTTTGAAGAGAGTGTAACAATGCAACAAAGACTATTGGAAATGGAATAGTCCTTGAAATAAACCCCAACAATATGGTGGTGGGCACACAAAAGTAATATTATAGATTGGATACAATGCCACACTTTGATGATAGTGAGATTCTCAACAGAAGTAGAAAGATGGGAAGTAAGGTACACAGGTCGAAGCTGCCTGAAGGACCATGTGAAAAGTTATGAAGTGGCCTAGAGAAAAATTCCACAAGAGCAGTGGGTGCACAAATTTATTAACACACTAGACACGACACCTATCAACTTGTACCTTCAAGAAGAGTTGCGCCTCATCACTACAGATTGAGAAGGTATGACTCAGAATTTTGTAACTACCTTTTTATTTGAGAGTCAATATCCATTATCCAATCAAGAATTGTAGATTGTTAGACATAAATTATTTTAAGATGCATCTAGCCTCCCTATGGAACAAGAAGAGGACGAATGGACTACGCCTCTCCAGAAACTACAAGGTTGTTACAACATCAATGTTGATGAAGATTATGATCCAAGGAAGGTGAACATCACAGAAACAGAAGGCTAAAGAGATGTGGAAGGACCAGGAGTTTAGTTACCATTTATTGGACAACCGATCAAGATTAAGAAAGTCAATATTGGAACAGAGAAAGACACCTAAGTTTGCAAATGTTGGAGATTATTGGGATGTTTCTACAATTGACAAAATTACAGAGTTACTACATGAATATCATGACTTGTTTCCAACCAAGTTCATTGATATGAAGGGAATTAAAGTGCCTATGAGAGAGATGAGGATTCCTTTAAATCCAAATTCTATACCAGTCAAACAAAGACTATACAGACTAAACCCTAAATATAAGGAAAAAGTGAAAATTGAGCTCGACAGAATGTTGGAAGTAGGGATTATAGAGCTTGTCGAAGAGTCAGAATGGATTATCCCTATGGTGGTACAAGACAAGAAGACATGAGAGATCAGGATATGCATAGATCTCAGGAAACTGAATGATGCATTTTTTCATGACCCCTTCCCTACACCATTCACTAACGAAGTGTTAGACAATGTGGGAGGCCAGGAGGTATATTCTTTTACAGATNNNGGAGGCCAGGAGGTATATTCTTTTACAGATGGATTTTCAGGATACCATCAAATCCATATTTCCAAGGAAGATCACCATAAGACCAAATTTGCAACATAATGGGGATCCTACCAATATACAGTGATGTCATTTGGATTGAATAATTCCCCAACCATATTTTCCAGGGTGATGGTCGAAGCATTCAAGAAATTTCTGCATAAATTTATAGAAGCATATTTTGATGATTGTACTGTTTTTAGTTTATTAAAGAATCATATTGAATGTCTAAGGCTAATGTTAGACAAATGCAGGCAGTTTAAAATTGATTTGAATATGAAGAAGTGCATCTTCTTTTCACCATTTGGAGTGCTTTTAGTTCATATTGTATGCAAGCAAGAATTGTTGGTAGATCCATCCAAAATTGCCATTATAGTTGATCTACCCCCTCCTACTTTAGTCAAACAGTTGCACACTACGCTGGGACACACAGGATATTATAGGAAGTTCATCAAAGGATATTCTCAGATCACAACACCCATGGAGAAAATTTTGAAGAAATATTGTTAGTTTAGTTGGACAGAAGAATGCCAGCAGAGCTTCGACACACTGAAATGGAAAATGGTTACTCCACCTATTCTGGTTTTTCCAGATTGGACCAAGGAATTTCATGTGCATGTCGATTCATCTTCCATTGCTTTAGGAGTT
The DNA here is from genome assembly GCA_900067695.1 of Picea abies. Lineage (NCBI taxonomy): Eukaryota > Viridiplantae > Streptophyta > Pinopsida > Pinales > Pinaceae > Picea > Picea abies. Next base: position 8,957 of record CBVK0100848465.1, on the reverse strand, counting down.
GTGTTAGAACAACCTGGGGGAGGAGATATTGACCACCCATTAGCCTTTGCTAGTAGAAAGCTATCAACTGTTGAGATTAATTACACCCCCACTGAGCGAGAATGGTTAGCCATGGTGTATGCATTACAAAAATTTTGCCATTACTTGTTGGGAGGACAATTTAAAATGTTTACTGATCACTCCACTCTAAAATACCTAGTCAACAATCTAGTGTTGGGGTGAAGGATATGCATATGGCTTGTGCTCTTTCAGGAATATGATTTTGAGATCATAGTAAAGCTAGGGAGAATGAATAAAGGTCCTGACCACTTGTCAAGTTTGGAACATGGTGAAGAGCCGACCTGTTTGGAGGATGCACTACTAGATTCATTGCTAATAGCCATTAGAAATATCGATGGCCACTTTGCAGAGATAGTCCAGTTCCTATCCACAGGAATGTCACCTAGTGAGTACACAATTACTCATAAGAAAAAACTAGTAGTGTGCGCTGTATATTTCTCAGTTATAGTTGGACATCTATACAAGATGGGACCTGATGAGATATTAAGAAGATGTGTTATGGAGGAAGAACATCCACTGATCATTGTAGAAGCTCATGAAGGCATCGCGGGAGGACATTATGAAGGAAAAGAAACTGCACAAAAGGTTCTTAGAGCTGGCCTTTGGTGGTCTACCTTAAATAGAGATGCTAAAGACTATTCCATAGCCTACGATGTATGCCAAAGAGTTGGGAAACCTTTCAGAAGAGATGAAATTCCACTAGAACCACAAATGACCCCACAATCATTTGAGAAATGGGCCATTGACTTTGTTGGACTTATAAACCCACCAAGAAAGCGTACAGGAGAAAGGTACATAATTACAACAACAAAATACTTGACCAGATGGGCTAAAGGAAGAGAAGTTAAGGATTGTAGTACAACTACAGCTGCGAGATTCATATTTGATGACATCATAACTAGGTTTGGATGCCCAAATATTCTTATGAGTGATAAAGGTACACATTTCATCAATAAGACAGTTGAAGTCCTGACTGAAGAATTTGCAGTCCAACATTAGAAGAGCACATTATACCATCCACAAGAAAATTGGACAGTTGAAGAATTCAATAAGATCTTGGAGACATCATTGATGAAGATTTGCAGTGTGAATAGGGATGATTGGGATCTAAGAGTACCAGCAGTATTATGGGCCCATAGAACCACTTGCAATAAGCTGACGATGAAGACATCGTTTAAGTTGGTATATGGTCTTGAAGTTGTTGTTCCCATGGAATATCTTGTACCAAGCCTAAGAATTGTTTCCTTTACAGATATGGATGACCTTGGCATTGTTCAAGAGAGGCTTGCATAGTTGGTTGAATTGGAGGAAGACAGATTTGTTGCAGGATTCCATCAACAAGTACATAAGGAATGAGAAAAGGCCTATCATGACAGGCACATCAAGAATAAGGAATTTAAACAAGGTGATATAGTCTTGTTATATGACAGTAAGTTCATCAAACATACTAGAAGTTCATAATGCATTGTCTAGGCCCATATGAGATCACTTATGTTACAGAGGGAGGAGCTGTGCAATTGAAGACTCTGAATGGGGAGTGGAAGGAAGGATTAGTGAATGGGAGCCGATTGAAATTGAACTATGACAACTAACTGCCCTACAGCTCCTAGTAAACACAAGAAGAAAAGGGTCTAGGTACTAGGTGCAATTGAAACTAGGTACTAGACATAGAAAAATCAAGGATGACATATCAACAAGGAAGAAAGATCGTGGACAACTCAGCAAGAAGAAAAATCCACCGTTGGATGCTTTAGAGCACTGCACGAGAAGAAAGGAAAGACAGGCTGGTGAAGCCTGGAAAACGCAGATCAAGTTGACCTAGGGTTTCAAAAACCTAGGTTTTTGGTATCTAGGGTTTTGACACCTAGGCTCCGGCCTAAGGATGTTGTTGAAGTGATTGTAATGTATAAATAAAGGTCATGAGGGCCTAGTTTGGGTTGGTACGATATTGTTGGCGATCTAGTGGTATTGTTGTTGTGAAAGATTATTGTTGCACGAGGGATAAGTTCTAAGTGTGAGAGCCTTCTGGTATTGTAAGATCTTCGGCTAGGTGCAAAGATCAAACCTGCAACTAGGTGCATAAGGAGGGGGGAGAACGAGAGGAGAAGAAAGAGGATCTGCTAGCTAAGAGCCCAGATAAGAACTCTATGCTTCATCTTAATATATTATAAAACATATATTTGTGGACATATCCCTAGAGAGAGGGTGAACCACATATATTTTGTGTTGTGTTTGATTGGTATTCTGTCTCTCTCATTGATATATTGTGATTGCCTTACTTTTTTAGATATGATAAGTAGATGTGCAAAGTAGATCCAAGCTGATAAGTGATATATGAATGCTATGTTGTTCTTGTATTATATCCACTTGATATTCCCCTTGGTTGTATACATCTTTGTCCTGCAACCCCCTCATAACTTCTTCGAGTGAGATTGCATCTGCTTCGCAGGTGTTGCTAAAAGTGCCAGTAGTTAGGGCTTGTTGGTGCGCTCTTGGAGTTGAACCATGGGTCTTCCCCTGTTCCAAAAAATGGTTCCGTTGCCGAGGATGATGAGAAAATGATGATGGAGCTATAAAAGAGAGAATTTGAGATAGTTAAGAAAAGAGGAAATCCTAATAGCCCTACCCATAGGGGTTGGATGTGTCACAGAGTGGTATCAAAGAATAGTTTATACTCTAGGCTTGAATGGATCACCAAGACCACTTAAGATTGTTTAAAAATGAGTTTTGTTGTCTTGAATGCATGAATCAGAATAATGACATGAAATGTTAATGGTGATTTTTTTTTCAACATGTAGGATGAACTGAAAAAGTTCACAGAAGTGAATGATGCAATACAGTATGAATGACCTCTCACATCTCAGATATGAAGAATCTAATGGACGAAGGGATAAGGAAACTCATATAGATTTGATGGCCACTGTGAGGAGTTTGAAGGTAGATAATGAGAGGCTTGTGAGAGCCCATGCCAAACAGGAAGAGTTGAATGCATTTCTACTGCAAAGTTTGTCTGAAATTCAAAAATATCCACAACAAGGTCCTAACAATGAAAAATTACCTTTAAATTCCAAAAAGAATGGAATGGATCAAAATAATGTGGCAAAGAGTTCTTCCAAAATAAAACATCAAGTCACTAAGAGAGGTGGATCAAGTGGAGGAATTTCCACAGATTCCTCTAGTTGGAAGACTAATTCAACAAGACAGTCCAGTAGTGGAATGGAATCCAATATTTCTAAGAAGATAAAGAGGAAGAGATGATTTTTCTGACTGAAGAATTCAAGAAGGCTAATCCACTTACCTTTGATGGTGAAATAAATAAAGGAGAGGAAGTCGAAGCATGGTTATTTATCTTGAAAAAGTACTTACGAGTACATACTATTTAGAAAATACCAAGGTAAGGATTGTAGTGTTTAACTTGAATGGAGGGTATTCCATTTGGTGGGAAGACACCAAGGAAATCAAAAGGATAAAGGAAATAAAATTGACCTAGAAACAATTTGATAGATACTTTTGCAAAGAATACCTATCTGAAAAGTATTATGATGAAAAAATAAATGAATTCTATGAGCTTAAAATGGGGAAACTTACCTTGGAGGTGTATGCAAAATGATTTATGGAACTGTTGAGGTATTCTCCCTACCTTAAGGACAAGAAGGAAATAATCCAACATTTTCTCAGTGGGTTACCAAAGTCATAACAAGATCAAATTGATTTTGAAAAACCCAAGATGATGGAAGAAACCATTTAGAAGGATAAATGTTGTAACAATGAGTCTAAGCACAAAAATGAGTCTCCAAAGGATTGTAAAAGAAAGGACAAGAGTGGATCCCAAAAGAATGGATTCAATTATTTTCCCTACAATAATTAAAGTAAGGATTCACAGTCGGGTCAGCCAAGTAGGAGTGTGGATCAAAAAAAAATTCCATCTCAAAGTAGGAATAAGTCAACAGAGAAAGTGTTATGGGACTTATCGGTAAATATGGACACAAACAGATCTCCCTACATGCACCTAGATCTAGAACAAAACAAGACAGGATATGACACTTTCCCTAAGCTCTAAACATTGAGTTTTACTATCTAGCAAGAGATGGGAAACATATCGTTTAAATATCGCTTTCTCTTCCCGTTGTCGTCCTAGATCCACTCCAATGCTCTTGTGGTATTGGACCTAAAAAAGAACACAATCCAACCAAAGTGAAAGAAATATAGCATACTCAAAGAGAACCTATGTATGTGATCAATGAATCATACAATAAAACGAGATGATTTTTATGGGAAATAAACACATCATTGTATTATATAATAATGAAAGTGGAGATTACAACCATAGCCTTGATGTTGCAAGGTCCCCTTCTGATGACCCTTTTCTCCAACACACACACTTGCTCCAAACTTGAATGGATAAGATCCACAATGACATGATGAACTGAAATGAATCTTTGAAGAATGATCCAATGCATAATTCTTCATACAATCTTAGCCTTATTCAACCTTCGTTAACCTTACTTTCTTGCTTAACCTTTTCCATGAGAAATCCCTCTTTAAATAAGGGAAAGAGAGATGGTTAAAGAGATTAGAATGCTCCCAACAAATTAGAGAAGTGAGTAGGATCCAAACCATATGGATGCCACCTCATATTCTAGAAGATCCCCTTCTAGAACTTTCGTGAAGTTCGACCTTTTCTTATCATTTTGACATCATCACACCCCAACTATAGAATAACCTACAAAGACATCACAAACTAGTTTTAGGGCATCCTGTGATGACCAGGCATCATCACAGTCTACTTATGGTGCAGCCTGCGATGACCCTCCTTAATAAGGTTTTTTGGAAGAGAAATTCAGTCACCTTTCTCATGAAGACATGCTCTTTTGGGAACATGAATACATGTTTGTCAATGGATCATTAATATGAAAAAAATAATCTGTAACAACAAGAAAAGGAAAGAGAAGAGGATCCCAAGAAAGGACCTTTGCAATGATGAGGATGTGGAGATACAAATCTATTGAGGGATTGTCTCCATGGGCAACATGATAGTAGAAGAGTATATAATGTACAGGGGGAAGCTACAGTGAACGACGTATCCAGGAGTTTACTGAGAATCTATGCAATGGTAGAAAATAAGAGAGCATATCACCAAGCCTCTTTGGTGGAATTGGAAGGTATTATTATTGAACAACCAATCTCTATTTTAATTTATCTAGGATCTAATCTTAGTTATGTTTCACTTAGAGTGGTTGAGGCATGTTCATTACATAGAAAGAAACACACCAAAGCATGGTTAGTTTAGTTAGCCACTATAACAAAGAGGAAAGTGGTGGAGGTCGTTGACACTTATTCAATTTGGATGGAGGGATTTTAGACCCAAGAGGATCTGAATCATCCACCCATTGTTTCTTGTGACGTTTTATTGGGAATGGATTTGTTAGCTATCCATAAGGAAAAAATGAACTATTATGAGAAAATTATAGAATGTGAAGATGTAGAAGTAAATACAAGAATTTTTCAAGGCATCCAGAAGCCAGTCTCTGTGAGACAAATATCAACATTAGAACTCAAGAAGTTTAGCATAAAAGGGTGTCCTATGTATTCTATAAAAGTACTAAATTCAACAGAAAGAGGTGAGCTGAAGGTTGAATATCATCCAGTGTTATGGGAGTTTGGGGATGATTTTCTTGAGGAGGTACCTAGATTACCTTTAAAAAGAGACCTTGAATTTTCAATTGATCTCATGCTGAGAGTGTAATATCCCTAGGTCGAACCCAATTGTAAATGTAATAATGTACTTAAGATGGTGAGTCATTTTATATATTTTTGGCATGCATCTTCCATGGTGTAGTGCGCACATGTACTGCGTAGTAAATTGATGAAATGGGCACATTCCAGGATATCGTGTACAACAAACTTAAGTGCACGTGATTTTGAGGCCAGGAAGCCTTTGTGTATATATTGTGTTTCATAGGCTAGTGAGCCAGTTATTATAAGGTAGGAGGATTATGTTTGTATTAGGCCAGCTAGCCTAGATGTTAAAGGCTAGTGCGCTGATTTTTGGTATATGTCTCATGATTAATATAAAATACATTGTTGCACGTAGACCGACCACGATAAAAGAGTATGGGGGACTAAACTCCACTAGTTAGGGAAAGGGTGTGGCTAAAAGTTAAGGAAAAGGGCTAAGCTAGGGAGCTTAAGCCAAAAAGGAATATTATATTAATATTTCTTAAATCATAAAGTATGGATAATTATTTTATCCTAACTTCTAAAGTTGGGGACAAGTGGGCCAAAGTAGCTTCCAACATGACAAGTGTCAATTTGGGGACATGCATACTTATTGTTGGGACTTAGTTCATTTCTCATCATTCTTTTCATAATCTCTTCCATCATTCAAACACCCAAACATCCATTTCAGCCATACCATGAGCTTTCACTCATGCAGTCATCTATTCTCCATATTTCCTATCATTGTATCTGAACTTTTATCCATAGCCATACCATTTGTGTAGCTGGTTAGCTTGGGAGCTGGACTAAAGAAGCAGGTTTTCAGGCCCATGGGATATTGAAGAAGCGGGCTGCCAGGCCCATGGGATATTGAAGAGGTAGGTTGTCAGGCCTGTGAGCAATTCTCTAGGTGAGAGAATTGTTGGGAATTGATTTCCTGAAGGTGATAAATTGTAGCTACAATGCTCTTAGACTTCCTATCCAACTTGTTGCCGAATCCCTGGAAGGGTAGTGGGGAAACTAAAGGAATGTTGAGAAGAGAAGGGGCACACTTCCTGGGGTGGGATAGGCATGTGGCGATTGAGGGACTCTAGGATGTTAGTTTGAGTAGGCACCTATGACAGAGTCTTTCCTGTTGTCCATGACCCATTAGCCTGGTTGGGAATCCCTTTACCCAGGTGGAGTTTAGTCCCAACTCGGGGGTGATCCACTGTTGAGAGTAATGGGCAGTGTGGTCTAAGGATGGGAGGTTCGTGGAAGGTCTGCATGTAGTTGGTGATATTCTTACCAAGATAAGTGTCAACTGTGTGATAAATTTACATGGTGCATTATTATTTCTATGTTTATTTTTATGGATTTGTCCTGTGTATGATTTATAACTATGTTTATATTTATGGGTAATTCTTGTATATGTTGCATGTATGCATTTAGTGTTATTTCAATATGAATCCGTGTATTTACATAATGTATTTGTATGTTTGTGTTTTATATAGAAGCTTCCATAAGAGTTCTGTGTGTAAATGATTTATTTGCATGCAGTTCGAGAAATTTATGTGCCATAGCTCAGTCTGGTTGTTGGGTATGTTATAGTATGTTCCATGGAGAGAAAAGTAAGAGTTATTTGGCGTAGCGTGGCCTGACCTGGATGGTCGGGGACGTTACAATATGGTGTCTGAGCTTCAATTTTCAACACTGAGCCTGAATGGGCTCAGCAAGTTGAGTTGAAGAAAAATGTCATAGAGGATTAATTTTGAAGTGGCCAAATTTTAGTTTGTAGAGCGTCCATGGTAAAAGAGTAACAACAATTGGGCGTAATTGGGGAAAAGACCCAATTTTTGTTGTTAAACTCATGAAAAAATGGAGAAATTTGGCCATGTGGTGAGATATTATTGATTTAATATCTCTTCTAACAAATTCGGACCTGGAATTAGTTGAATTTGAAGTTACAGTGAAGCCATGATAGTTGGAGCAAGTTTTATAATTAAAATTCTCAATTCGTGGATTGAGTTAGGGAAAAATGCATTCCAGAAATTTCAAACCACACCAATTTATTGTTACAGAGGTTGAATTGGTGTTATCGGGGTGAAATTGAACGAATTTCATAGTTGCAGGGGTGAAATTGAACGAATTTCATAGTTGCAAAATGTCTATGGTAAATTGAGGAAAAAATCAAGAAAAAGCCCCAATTTCTACAGCGGAATTCACGAGGAATTGATGCGCAGTGAAAATCTTGTGATAGATAAAATTCGGCACTGTGTGGCAAGATATTTTCGTGTTGGTGCGCGTGCTAAATATCTGTGCCACGCGGAAAAATGTTAGTTTGCAGGTGTGTGCGCTAAATATTGGCGTCACGCAAAAAAATGTTGGTGTACATGAGAGTGCGCTAAATTTAGCATTGCACTGTGTGCATACACATAATAAAGTGTGTGCAATGTGCACACACATAATAATGGTGTGCATGGTGTGCGCAGTATTGGCTAAGCATAGAGAAACTTTGTTGGTGTGCACGCAATGTGAGTATATGTTGTCACGTGACAATTTAGTTAATTGTGTGCACAGAGTATTGGTGGGCGGTGGGGGGGTACTAAACTTTGGCATGGTGCAGCACGTAGAGTGAAATGTGCACGAAGTATCAACGCACAATACAAAAACTGCACGTAACAGGTAATAGTGCAAGAACCAAAACTGTTCGCGGTGGATATTGTCGCGCAACACAAAAGTAGTGTGTGCAATTTATTGGCGCGACAGAGAAGTGATACACAGTGTTTTTAGAGTGTGTGAAGCACAATTTACCTTGTGTTATTGTTGCGCA
>CBVK0100848459.1:0-14353 GCA_900067695.1 Picea abies | reverse complement strand
CTGTTTGACTTGGCGGTCAAAGCGCGATATCTCCTCCATACGGACTCCATTCGCGAAAATAAATATACTGCCGGAATCAGGAAAATGAGATGGACACAATGGCACTATTTTCGTCTTAATCCGAGCACTTTTAAAATTGAGCAAAATTTGATCCCCTGATCACCCATCTGTCCACTTTTCTATACTTAGATAATTTATTAATTTTCCCCTCACTTCCATATTCCCTCACCTCCTCACTGCAGTCTGCGACTCTCCTTTTCTCTATGATATCCTTTTATATGTGACACCCCCTCTTCTCCTTATGTCTTCCTCTTTCTCTCCTTTCTTACTTTTCTTATCATCCTCTCCTCCCACACTTAACTTATTTCCAAAGGTTTCATTACCAGCCTATCATATCATGACATATGGAAGTTATATCAACCAATGATACTACACCATGTGGTAGACCTAATATCTAATCACTTGAGGATGCATGGAAACTAATCAAAGTATTACATGTGGGAACCAATCGGGTGGTGACATGTGATAGCTCATGGTAACCTATCACACAATGACATGTGGCAATGATGCGGACTACTGACTCATGTTGATTCATTGTTGACTAAGTGTCCATTGGATGATGACTAGGCACCTATTGGAGGATGACTGGGCAACCAAAGTATTTAATTACTTCATTAATTTCCTAAGGATAGAATGTCCTAGTCTTCATAATCTCTTATGCTTCACATGTAAATCATAATACACTTTTTAATATATACCACAAGTTCTCATTACCAAAAATGAATGTGGGATATATATTTCCAAATTAAAAGTCTATTTTTAAAAAATAAGGATGAATTAATATCAAGGGCTAGGATTGACCCATGAAAACTAATCAACAATTGTTGAGTCTTGATGTTTTGGAGGCCATATCTTGAGATACGAGCGAGGGATTTGGACAATTTATACCTCACTGGAAAATTCATTTGATGAGAAAGATGACAGAACATGTTTAAAGTTCTGAAATGTTCCATATTTTTCTCATAAATTGAAAGAACATTAGTTGTATTTTTATTCTTTGCTGATAAATCTACTTGGTAACTCGACTGAACGAGCTCATATCTTGAGATCCCAAAATAAAAATATCACCTAGGAGGACTCGTTGGAAAGATAATTTCATATCTAAATTTGTTTTCATGGTTGATAAATTGAATATCACACCCATAAAATTAAAATGCAGTCATATATTTTAAAAGGTAGCAAATTAAAAAATTTCAAAATAAAAAGTTTATTTAAAAACGTTTATTAAATATGAAAAGGCCTACTTCAAGATGCATATGTCAATGATGAAAATTCATTAATGATAATTTATTGAGGAATTAATTAAAGTGATTATTTCAAGAAAGAGAAATACCTAACTACTCAAGAAGTTAGAAGACTTGGTTTTAAAAGCCAAGAAAGGGCTTCATCAAACGGTTAGACAAGGTTCCATTATCATAGTAGAAGATCAGAATAGAATGGTCCAACCATCAGATTGCAACCAAGCTTCTAATAAACAAAAAGATATTTCCATCTTCTCCATTCTTCGTCTTCTACACTAATTTCTCAAGGCTTTTTGTTTGTATTTCTAAAATTAATAGAAGGTTGAATTCTTGAGTGTTCTACTTGTAATATTCCAACATTTTTCTTATATGATAATGGAGTATTTACAACCATATTTTTTACTTTCATATGTGAGCCAATATTGTCGATTAGATTGATGGGAATTTAGTTTTTGTTTGAAAAGTTTTGTTTTTGAGTCATTGGTCAATTGGTTTGCAAAGATTTTGTATATTGTTGAATATATTTTATGAATAAAAATCCACAGAGAAATACTTCAATGTTTTACTTTAATTATTTCTCAGATCTTGGGATCTCCGAGGATGACATTTTTGAAGTGTTCCCATCAAATTCTTTGAAGTTATGAATGCATAACTCATTTAAAGTTCTTTGAAATGATCAAAATTATTCCTCCTATTTATTGTGAGAAGATATGGATGCATCCACTATTTATATATGATTTAGAGGGTTTCATATATGATGCTAAGCACAAAGGTATTCTCATATTGAAACATTAATTCAATATTTATATTATTGAGAAGCAATTTGTTGCACATAAAGATCAAATCATGTTATTAAGAACCATTTCAATATTAGAATAAGAAACAATATTTTAGGGTTTGTTGTTTATCATTTCTCCTAATTCAATACATTCAAGATATATCCAAGAGTACCACCTCTATAAAAATGCAGGGGGGATCATGTCCTCGTGAGGTTGTTGTTTCGATCTTAACTGATTCAATCATCAAAATTTTTGGAGACTCCACTGGGGAATGATTTATTTTCAAGAAATATAATACTTTTAGAATCATATAATATTGGAACATTAGATGCATTTTGGTTGAAATTTTGAAAAAAGATCAAGATATTTATTCAAGATTAATTGCGTTTTTGAAAACCTTGTTCAAAAATCATTAAATGGTCTTAAAGACGTATTCTTGAAGTGGAAGTCACAAATAATTTGTGACCATTTCCATAGAACCAAATAATCATTCAAGATTTGGCAGGATGATCTCCCTGGTGACTCCATCATTGATACTCAAGAAAGATGCTCGGGTGACTTCACTAAAAATATTCCAAAATTTCAAGAAGATCAATATGAAGACTTCGAGGAATTTATTTCATGTTATGAAGATATTTTTCTTTCTCCACCAGGCCCAACAAGAGTTTCTCAAGATACGATAAAGAGAAAAGGTATTTAAAGAAAGAAACGATTGCATATAATTCCACTCTATTTGCAAGGAGAAGTTCATCCCTTTCCATATATTTCCATGGACAAGTTTCCCATATTCTTTGGGAATACTTTAGAGGATGTAGAGAAACATTTGATTAATTTTGACAGTGCTTGTGAAATTTTAATGTGGTTGAAAATGATGTTGCATGTTGTCTTTTCATCTTAACTCTAAAAGAATATGCTAGTGAATGGTTTTATTCATTGTTTCTCGGAACCATCACTAGTTGGCTTTTCATCTTAACTCTAAAAGAATATGCTAGTGAATGGTTTTATTCATTGTTTCTCGGAACCATCACTAGTTGGGATGCATTAGAAAATGTATTCGTGGAGAAATATGTTCAAATAAAAGATCCATATTCCATTTTTTTGATGTTGGTTGAAATCTATATGAATGAGGAAGAGATAGTCAAATATTTCACTTTCAGATTCATGAAAGTTCTTTATCAAATTCCTCAAGAAATGTTCCCAAATGGTGTCATCACTTTTAGTTGTTATGAAAATGCTTTACCCATGAATTTAAGATTTCTATTGAAGCAAGAGGGAAAGTGCAATTGTAAAGAATTAATGCAATGAGATCAAGTCATTGAAAGAGATGTTCTTGAAACCGGTGTTTATATATTAAACTTCCCAATATCTTTTCAAGACAATAGAGTAATGTATTTAGAAGAAAAGTTTGATGAAATACGTGATTTTTTTTTTCTGATCTTTTTCTTGAAACTGAAAATGAGATCACTAAAGTTTCAATTTAATAACACTATCCTCTACATTATCCATTGGAAGGGAATTTCAACCTCTCATGTGCTCATTTTGAGAACAATGATCATAATGAGTTCAAATATGAACATGAGGATTTCATTCAATGTAATCATGATGAAAATGTCGCAACAAATTATCAAATGACATAGCCAGTTTACATCAAACCAGAAGAACCATGTCTAAATTGGATGAGTATAAATATTGTTAAGAGTCATTAGTTTATGTCATACTTTTATGATGTTGATTGCTCATCTGAAAAAAAAGTTTAATGAAGAAGATATCCTCTAAACATCAAACGAAGGGCATTTGCAACAAGAGGATTCATGGGTGATATGTTTTATTTACGAAGATTATGAATTTATTGATGAAAAAAACAACATAGCCTTATATTTCCCAAAAAATGTTCAACAACAATTCATCATTGCAAATTTACCATGGAAACATGATCATTGCACAAAGGAGGAATTATTTCAAGACATTGTTGACAAATACAAAATCTTGCATGTAGTCGATGATAAGGAGAAAGATGAAAGTATTCTCGAATTAGAAACTCCTCATCCAATTAAAGACAACATCATTATTGAGAAACCAAGAATTAATTATATTGAAACATGGTTCCAAAGCATTTTTGGCTAAGCAATACCATCAGATTTTGAGTACATCTGGTTCAGTTGTTCCTTAGAAAACTTTCGACAAGCCCCTAGTTATTTGGTACTGGCCTCGATATGTTTCACAATTGTAGAGTTCATTCCATAGATCATATGGATGCTTGAATGGATCCATTGGAAGTCTACCTACACCTAAAAGTGTCCCTTTCTTTCAAGTAATATAGGGTAGGTATATTTTCTTTATACATAGTTTAATTTTTCAGTCATTTTTTTGCATAATAAGCAATTGACAAGTGAAGACAATATTTGAAGATAACTCCATGGAGGAAGAATTGCAATAATCCATTTCGAAGATGACTTTGTAGCCCAATGGAGAAGGCAACATGGATTATTTTCAGGATGTAAATTTATTTTAAAATGTAGAAACCTTGGTGAATCGCACTAATCCTTCATATGCCAACTACAAAATGTTTAGCGATATGTTTTTAAAAATAATCAAATTTCTAAGGATCTTATATAGTTTGTAGAAAATTTTGGAAAATTTAAAGGTAAAATAATTTTATCCTATAGAATTTTGGAAAATCATTTTTAGAATAGTGAATTTTTTTGGGGGAAAAACCATGGAAAATGAGCCNAGAAATTTTTTCCCTAAAACCATCCATGGAAGGAAACTAGTCTTCAAATTCTGGTGTTCTCAAAAACCCATAGGGGGTTAGTATCCTGCAGCTGGAGATAGTTCTTGATAATAAAAAAATTGGTCACCTCTTTTTTCCCACTCCTGGAATAAAAAAAAATTAACATCATAAGAAGGAAAATTTTGAACTATTATAAGTTCATTGCATATCACTTAGTCTTAGTTTTGTCATGCATTTCATGGATTCAAAATATAAGTTTAGTCATGCATTTCACGGATTCAAAATCAAATAGATTGAATAGGAAGACAAATATAAGACTAATTTTGCAATAGATTGAGGAAGCTACCAGTACACAGTAATTCCTTTTGGGATGAAGAATGCACTTGTAGTTTTTTCAAGACTAGTTGTCACAAATTTTAAGGAATTTATTCATAAGTTCCTTGAAGTGTAATTAAACGATTGGACTATGTTTAGTCTATTGAAATATCTCATAGAAGTACTCATGTTAATGTTGGATAGGTGTATAAAATGTCATATTTCACTCAATTTGAAGAAATGTATTTTTTGCATGCCTTTTGGAATTTTGTTGGGCCATGTGGTATGTAAGCAATGCTTATTAGTGGATATTTCCAAGATTGCAGTGATTTTGGACTTACAGCCACCCACATTATTCAGATAGATGAGAGAAAACCTAGGCCATAGAAGACACTATATGAATTTAATTAATGGTTATGCACATATTACAACACCTATGGAGAAGTTCTTGAAAAAATAAGCTAATTTCCAGTGGAATGAGGATTGTTAGAAAGGTTTGAATACATTGAAGAAGAGGGAAAGTGCAATTGGAAAGAATTAATGCAATGAGATCAAGTCATTGAAAGAGATGTTCTTGAAACCAGTGTTTATATAATAAACTTTCCAATATCTTTTCAAGACAATAGAGTAATGTATTTAGAAGAAAAGTTTGATGAAATACGTGATTTTTTTTTCTGATCTTTTTCTTGAAACTGAAAATGAGATCACTAAAGTTTCAATTTAAGAACATTATCCTCTACATTTCCATTGGAAGGGAATTTCAACCTCTCATGTGCTCATTTTGAGAACAATGATCATAATGAGTTCAAATATGAACATGAGGATTTCATTCAATGTAATCATGATGAAAATGTCGCAACAAATTATCAAATGACATAGCCAGTTTACATCAAACCAGAAGAACCATGTCTAAATTGGATGAGTATAAATATTGTTAAGAGTCATTAGTTTATGTCATACTTTTATGATGTTGATTGCTCATCTGAAAAAAAAGTTTAATGAAGAAGATATCCTCTAAACATCAAACGAAGGGCATTTGCAACAAGAGGATTCATGGGTGATATGTTTTATTTACGAAGATTATGAATTTATTGATGAAAAAAACAACATAGCCTTATATTTCCCAAAAAATGTTCAACAACAATTCATCATTGCAAATTTACCATGGAAACATGATCATTGCACAAAGGAGGAATTATTTCAAGACATTGTTGACAAATACAAAATCTTGCATGTAGTCGATGATAAGGAGAAAGATGAAAGTATTCTCGAATTAGAAACTCCTCATCCAATTAAAGACAACATCATTATTGAGAAACCAAGAATTAATTATATTGAAACATGGTTCCAAAGCATTTTTGGCTAAGCAATACCATCAGATTTTGAGTACATCTGGTTCAGTTGTTCCTTAGAAAACTTTCGACAAGCCCCTAGTTATTTGGTACTGGCCTCGATATGTTTCACAATTGTAGAGTTCATTCCATAGATCATATGGATGCTTGAATGGATCCATTGGAAGTCTACCTACACCTAAAAGTGTCCCTTTCTTTCAAGTAATATAGGGTAGGTATATTTTCTTTATACATAGTTTAATTTTTCAGTCATTTTTTTGCATAATAAGCAATTGACAAGTGAAGACAATATTTGAAGATAACTCCATGGAGGAAGAATTGCAATAATCCATTTCGAAGATGACTTTGTAGCCCAATGGAGAAGGCAACATGGATTATTTTCAGGATGTAAATTTATTTTAAAATGTAGAAACCTTGGTGAATCGCACTAATCCTTCATATGCCAACTACAAAATGTTTAGCGATATGTTTTTAAAAATAATCAAATTTCTAAGGATCTTATATAGTTTGTAGAAAATTTTGGAAAATTTAAAGGTAAAATAATTTTATCCTATAGAATTTTGGAAAATCATTTTTAGAATAGTGAATTTTTTTGGGGGAAAAACCATGGAAAATGAGCCCATGAGAGAAATTTTTTCCCTAAAACCATCCATGGAAGGAAACTAGTCTTCAAATTCTGGTGTTCTCAAAAACCCATAGGGGGTTAGTATCCTGCAGCTGGAGATAGTTCTTGATAATAAAAAAATTGGTCACCTCTTTTTTCCCACTCCTGGAATAAAAAAAAATTAACATCATAAGAAGGAAAATTTTGAACTATTATAAGTTCATTGCATATCACTTAGTCTTAGTTTTGTCATGCATTTCATGGATTCAAAATATAAGTTTAGTCATGCATTTCACGGATTCAAAATCAAATAGATTGAATAGGAAGACAAATATAAGACTAATTTTGCAATAGATTGAGGAAGCTACCAGTACACAGTAATTCCTTTTGGGATGAAGAATGCACTTGTAGTTTTTTCAAGACTAGTTGTCACAAATTTTAAGGAATTTATTCATAAGTTCCTTGAAGTGTAATTAAACGATTGGACTATGTTTAGTCTATTGAAATATCTCATAGAAGTACTCATGTTAATGTTGGATAGGTGTATAAAATGTCATATTTCACTCAATTTGAAGAAATGTATTTTTTGCATGCCTTTTGGAATTTTGTTGGGCCATGTGGTATGTAAGCAATGCTTATTAGTGGATATTTCCAAGATTGCAGTGATTTTGGACTTACAGCCACCCACATTATTCAGATAGATGAGAGAAAACCTAGGCCATAGAAGACACTATATGAATTTAATTAATGGTTATGCACATATTACAACACCTATGGAGAAGTTCTTGAAAAAATAAGCTAATTTCCAGTGGAATGAGGATTGTTAGAAAGGTTTGAATACATTGAAGAATAAATTAGTGACTCGACCAATTTTGATCTTCCCAGATTGGAAGAAGGAGTTCCATGTTCATGTGGATGCATCATCCATAGGTTTAGGTGTAATAATAGTTGAGCTATGGAAAAGAGACATAGACCACCCAATTGCATTTGCAGGCAGGACACTGTCAACAACAAAAAATAATTACATTACCATAGAATGAGAAAGATTGGTAATGGTATATGCATTTCAAAATTTTAGACATTATTTATTGGGGTGTCACATTAATATGTATACAAACCATTATTCACTAAGATACTTAGTGAACAAGCCAATGTTGGGGGGGGAGAATATGCAGATGGTTGTTGTTGTTCTAGGAATATAATTTTGAATTTGTTGTGAAACTAGGGAAGTTGAATGCAGGACCGGATCACTTATCATGCATACTATCAGAAGAATATGTAGGAAATCTAGATGACAACTTTTCATATGCGTAGTTATTTGCAGTTAAAATGGTGGACGACTACTTCGTAGACATTGTGTAGTTTTTAATTACAAGAATGGCCCTGTCAGACATGAAAGTTGCGTAGAATAAACAATTAGTGGTTAAAGTAATAGACTACCAGGTAATTGTAGGGAACTTATACAAGTTAGGTGTAGATGGAATATTAATATGATGTGTGTTAGAGCATGAAATACCAATGACACTCTCAGAAGCACAAGAAGGAATTGTAGGAGGACACTATGTAGGTAGAGAAACAACGCAAAATATTTTGTGTGTAGGGATCTGGTGGTCCACGCTTCATAAGAATGATAAAGAATACTATCAGGCATGCGATGTTTTTCAAAGGGTGGGAAATCCATATAGAAGGGATGGGATGCATTTCTACCCAAAATTTACATTGTAGGCATTTTATAAATGGGAAATAGACTTTGTTGGACCGATCAACCTAGTAGTGAGAAGATTAGGAGCTAGGTACATAATCACTATGATAGAGTATTTGAACAAATGGGAAGAAGAAACATCAGTCATAAACTGCACCACATAGATCATTGCATGGTTTATATTTGTGAATGTACTTACATGATTTATATGCCCATGCATTATGCTCAATTATCAAGGGACACACTTATTGAATAAGATGATTGTAACATTGACCGAGGAATTTCAAATTCATCATAAGAAGAGTATGTTGTATCATCCTTAGTTCAATGGAACAGTAGAAGCCTTCAATAAAAATTTAGAGACTCCACTAACAAAGATATGCAATGTATGGAGAGATGATTGGGACTTAACGGTTCTTGCAGTATTATGGGCATATAGGACTACAAGACAAAATTTGACAGGATAGTCACCTTTTAGGCTGGTCTATGGGAAAGAAGCAGTAATTCTGATGGATTTTATTGTGCTTAGCCTATGCATTGCAACAATTACTTATCTTTCAAAATATAGAATAGTAGAGGAGATATTTTCACCATTGCTACAACTTGAGGAATATCTATCTGTTGTAGGGTTCCATCAACAATTTCATAAGGAAAGAGAAAAGGCATGGCATGATATACATATTAAACAAAAATAGTTTCAAGTGGGGGACTTAGTATTACTATATGACAGTAATTTTATGCAACATCCAATAAATTTTTGAATGCATTGGTTAGGACCATATGTGATTAAGCATGCAATGGAAGCAAGTGTTGCATAGTTAGAAACACCGAATGGAGAAGTCCAAGGATGAATGGTGAATGGAGTTCGAATGAAAATCTATAGAGATGACCAATCGTCTATGCAATAAAACATTTACCATAGCAATTGTATTATAGTAGGGAAGTAAAACAAAGAAAAAAAACAAAAAGTGGAAAAAGGAAAAAGAAAACCAAAGGTTAAATAGTAAGAAGTAAGGAAGATACAACAACAGGACCCATGGAGATAAAGTGAGTGTTGTGAAGATAAAAGAAATAATGTAGAGACAATTAGGTACACATAGAATAAATGTGAGGAATAGGACCATCATGAATGTTAAAGGCATTAAAAGGGAGGAAATGACATTTTAAAGAATGTCAATGACAAGTCATAAAGACGATGCATAGCCATAAATGGAAAAAGTCTTTGGGAATCGTGATAGACTGGCAATATGAGGCACAAATCCAATGAAAGATATGGTAACAAAGAAACATTAAATCATGCATTAAGTACATAATTGGTGTATTAGACCATTAATTTAAGCGTGAATGTACAGGGACAACTTTCGAAGGGTCATAAAATCACAACAAGGGATGACAGGGAAAGGATAAATGCATGCATAATCACTGAGAGAATATAGAACAAACCAAATCTAAACCAGAGCTTCCATGTAATATTTATAGAGTCAAATAAGGGGAGCATCAGTAACAGAGAGTAATGGAACCACCAAAAGTTGGGGCAACAGCTGTCGTAGCATGAAAGACATCCCAAATGAAACCATTGTTCACACCAGAGTTCAAGGAAGCACCTGAAGCTTTGGTTTTGCAACCAACATTTCCTAGGGATTAAATACCATCGAGAAAGGACATATTACCATAGGTTTGACTACCCAAGGATGCCAAATACCTATTGGTTACACCAGAAATAACACCTAGTGTCATTATTGAAGGGGACTTGATTGGCAAGGTCATTGCATTGAATTTTTCAGACCATGAAATAACAGATGCACGAAAGTTTCCTGAGATAGCATGGTATAAGTATTTATGCACTAAAAACGTACCAGGGATAGGTGCAATACTGGTTGAGCCACAAGGCTGGGTGACTAGGCTAGAAAAATCAGGGATATTGAACTTGTTATAAATCCCACACTTTGGCCGAAGTCTAGAAATAAACTCCTACATCAAGATGTTATTGAGATACGTCAATGGAGGGATGTTATGGATATATCCACTAGTATCAATCAAAATACAACTGATTGCACGGATAATGGGCTTGTCGATAATAGGGGAGGAATCAACAACATTATTCACAAATAAGGTTGGGGAAAGGGAATTATTTGAAAGAATGAAAGAGAAGTTCAACACCTATAGAGGAAAGTGAGTGCTGGATGTCGCTATCATAAGTGATGATGTAGTTCGATTTGCAATGCAGGTATTGACCTGCAAATTACTAAGGAAATGTCAGAAGGATGAGGTGTTGGCTGCAGTAATAGAAACTATGGAGAAGTCCTCATAAGGAGTCCATATGAATTGGGCCACATTTTTGGTCAATCAGTTTCTAGTAGATTGCACTGAAGCTTGGGATAAAGGCATGGAATTTCACTATGCCTGGCTTCTCATATTGATAGCATTATTCACCTAGAGGGAGCTTGATGAGTGAAAAGTTTTGAAGACATCAAGTAGAGATCATGCATTGGTGAAATATGTTAACTTCTGGCATACTTCACACAAGGGGAGGCAACAAGACAACAATGCCACCTTATATGTCTACTTTGACACGATTAGGTACATAAGAGAGCACACACCACACATCACTTCCCAAAGTGTGGAGAACTATTATGATATTGTATGCTTCAAAGAATAGATGCACCACATGTATATCCAAGATAAAAGAGACTTGATGCGGCAATGGCTACCAACAAGATACAAGTTGACAGAGGAGGATGTATGCCTTATTTCCAATGATTGGGACAAAGAATGGAAAATCCCAACTGAAGAAATGGGGCAGCCTAATGAAGAGGAATGATATAATGAATATGAAGAACTAGATGAGGCACAAGGAATTGAACAAGGAAACGGTGCAGGGGACATGCAATAGATAGTCCTAGAAGCAGGGCATAAGAGGAAATATAAAGGTAAGGGGTAGAAAACATCTCCACGCAAGAAGATGAAAGCACATAAACCACCTAATGTAGAAAACATCTCCACGCAAGAAGATGAAAGCACATAAACCACCTAATATCTACACCTTAACAGATGATTATATTGATAGGATTGGTTACTAAGTGACGTATCCCATAGAGGAGGTAGTTCAAAAGGTGTCCTAGCTATAGGAAGAGATGAACAGGAAGGTGCAAGAGAAGTTGATGGCCTTGCAATAGTGGTTAGAGGTAGTGAACATAGTGCTAGAGAGTAGATTCATTGAAGACCAACCAACAAGCATGATAGGAGAAGAAAGGAAAACCACTTTGTACCTGTCATTGATCACAACAGGGTGAAAAGTTGTGAATATCTCACTAGACGCAGTTGAGTTCCCTACACTGAAGATGAAGGAGTAGGCACAAGGACTCAACCATCTAGATTTAGTTGTTTCACACATTCCCACAGGAGTACTACAAGGCCTAAATGAAGGTATTTCACAGGAAATACGGTTCCTCTCGAAGTCAGCGTCAAGTGAGTTGACTAAGGTAACGACCGAGAAGGAAGAACTGCAAAAAGATTACATGATTGCTTTGCAAAAGAAACATGAGGTCGAGAAAAAGGCCGAGAAGAAAATAAGGGAGAAGGACGAGGTTGATAAACAATCATAATAGATACAAAGAGGTGTCCAAAAACTCTACAAGGATATTCTAGAGGTACCGATGGTGGTAAAAGCCACACTGGAAGACCAGGTCTAAAAATGAGTGAAGTCATTAAAGGATACCGCAATTAAATCAGACAGTTGGAAGCATGCACCACACCAGGTACACCACCGGTGGAGTATGAACAAAGAGCCATAATAGACACAACCTCAGTACAAAACTTGAAGAGTCTAGATGAGGAGTGCATGAGGATATGTGAATAAAGAACATAGATTTTGGCATAGCTAACAGTGAATCTGGAGATGAAAGAAATAGAGAAAAGAGTAAGAAGTGTGCAAGAGAAGGCACATAAATCCAACAAAAGAATAAATACTTTACCACCAGTTGAATGAATGACAACGATCCTTGCAAACATACATCTATATAATGACATAGAGTATATAAGGGTAGAACATAAGACTATCACACAGTGATTGGAGCCCCTCTAGGATGAAGCATTGAAGAAAATAAGGGGATTGGAAGTGACATAAAGCATGGTGAAGCAAGAAAAGCAATAATTTTAGGAGAATCTTGCAATGTTAATAGAACAAGTCATAAAATAAATTTTGAAGAAGGAGGATGAGGAAAATAAAGAAGTCACTACAACCAGAGAGACATTGCAAAAATTTCTAGAGTCATGGAAGGGAGTGACACAACAGGATTGAGTAGATCAGGACAAGCCACATGTGAGTGTTGGGGGCCTATTGGACAAGCATTTTGGATGAACTTTTGAGAAATATCCTAAGGGTTGAGGATCTACATAATAGCATAGAAGATAAGAGAAGGCATTATAGGAGTGTGCATCAAAGAAATATTCTGGATTGAAGTGCATAGTAAACACACACTTAGTGGCGCATAAGGGAATAAAGCAAGGAAATAAAGCAAGAAGATAAAGTAGGAAAATTAGAATACATTTGAAAAGGAATGAAAAGAAGAATGCAGGAGAAAAGGAAGGAAAAAAAACATGCATACATGAAGGAAGGAAAATCAGGCATGAACTATGTGTTGTCATGAGTTGTAATGAGTCATAATGCATTTTCATAGGGTTTTGGGTAGGGTTTTTGAGATCTAAAATTTGTCTATAAATATTTAATGGGTTGGGATGAATAGGTGGTTGAGTGAATAGGAAGTTGAAGGCTAGGTTGTTGTTGTTGTTGTTGAGAGAGAAGGCTAAGAATGAGTGAGAGTCTATTTATGGAGGTTTAGGGAGGGTTTTGCAGAGAGAGGATTGCACTGCAGAGTGGCTAGGAAGGATGGAGAAGGATATCATTATATATCTATTGTAAGCACAATGTGCAAGCCTAAGATGATTGCTAGAAGAATAATAAAGAAGCTAGTTGTTGTGGACATAGCCCAAGAATTGGGTGAAACATATTAAATTCTATGTATGAATGCCTTTTTATGTGATTGTTCATGCATGTTCTATTTATGCACATATAGATATAGATATGTTTATTAGATGATTGATGTGTAGTAATTATGAGTGTTATAGTGAATAGTTTATGTTGCAATATGCGTCACAATTGTGCTACATTGATAAATTTTAATATTTAATCAAGGGAAAAGAGACACATAATACTGCACACAGGGTAGATAATTAGGAATGGATACGATGAGAGCCTCCCATCCTCTCTTCCCTGCAGAAACTTGGTTCTTGTATCCCCAATAGATGTCTCGGGTGAGACTTCACTTGCATGCAGTTTGCTAGCACATATTGTTGATCGTGGGGTGTTTTCCCTAGTAAGTGGCATTATGGCAAAAAAAATGACAAATAGGGGGCTAAAAATCCACTTTTTACCATTTATCCTAAGCTTTGTTCTGGGCTGGTTTTGCTAAGGGGCACATAGATCTGGGTGGCTGAGATCTGTGCACTCAGATCTATGGCATAGGATCCATATCAAACCCCCCCAAAAACTCTACCTTTAACAAGGGGG
>CBVK0100848455.1:0-11331 GCA_900067695.1 Picea abies | reverse complement strand
GACACATACCATGATACCTCAGACCAATTACCTCATGGAGCAAGAGTCCTCTCCGATGCAAGCCCAGGCTGGTGGTGATGGCAGCTGCTACTGCTGACAGAACAAATCTGACGAAGAAGAAGAAAGATGGGCCCTCCAGGGCCATGCTCAAGCAAATCTCAATCTTAGTACTCCATGTCTAGGAACATGTGGGCCTCGAGACATGATCTCCTAGTTATCCCTAGATATCGGGGATAACAAGCCTGACTGATCCGAAAAGATCTTTTACACGACTATGGTTGAGTTATTAAGCATGTTTTGATTAACCAATTAGGAAGCTTTAAGAAAGAGGAAGAAGTTATAGAAGAAATATAACAACCATATGAACATGTATAGAACTAAAATGAAGCATAAAACAACAACAAACCATAGCACCAATGTGATAAGGGAGTTCGACAATCTCGCCTACGTCTCCGGGCCTTGTCTCAATGGGCTTTGCTTATTTCTGTTTGAAGCTTTACAAATACATCATGATGGTGCCAAAAGGTTACAAAACTGATCTAGTCTTGTTCTCCCATATCTTAAGAACCCAACAGAAGAAACAAAACTCAAATCGGATGACCGGAGCTCCCAGAAATGGCCCACAAAGGTGCGCTCCTCAACAGCTTCCCTGCATAACAATAGCTTTGGCTTGGCAAATATTCAACATAAACCTGCTCTGAATCTTCTCCCATGGCCTCAAGAAGGCCTGGGTTATATAGATCTGAATTTGGTAACCATCTCCCAACTTCCTCCCAATATCTAGCCTAAAAAAGGGCCCAATATCCCCCCAAAAAGGCAAAAAATCTCCAAAATTGCCCAAAAATCACTGAAAATCCACTATTATAAAGTTACAAACCCATTTTTACATAAATAAAGGGATAAGCCCCTTTGGCCTGGCGCGCGCCCCCCAAATCAAGGTCACAGGGCATATATGGCCAAGCGTCAGCCCCTTAGGGCTGCGCGCTGGCCCTTTACCCCACAAACACTTGGTCGCATGGTAACTCTCCCGAAATCAAGGGTCGATCACTAGTCCTTCGCGCCAGGAATCCAACCCTGGGTCATATGGCATATATTCGTCGGTGGTTAGGCTCGTCTCCGTGGCCCCCTGCATTGTGACTTATTGCTGGAGCATAACATCCCGGATGTTATAGTGAGGTCGTGTGGAGAGTTTAAACCAAGGGTTGAGGCCTAGCCTCGACCCTTTTCACACCTAACCAAATCACTACATCACTTTAAATTAAATATTGAAGCTATGGGTAGTAAGCACCAAACGTGGGCGGGTTGGCTAGCCCGGTCTTGCGAAGGCATAACCCAACGGGAGGTCTAGTGGTTGAACCTCGCAACTCCAACAAAATTTTACCATATGAACTTTAAGCCAATCCACGGGTGCCACGTGGTAGCCCACGTCTGGGCCACATGGCACCACCCTATTCGTCCACAATATCTGCCATGCGTCCAATGCTGACTGGTCCAACTGTCTGCCTTGTCACCGACCACTTGTCCAGTCACTATCTACCATGTGTCTTCGTACGGCATGCCACATGTCACCATACAGACGTGCCATGTATCACCCTTGCAGTGGTGACACGTGTCACTTTCCTGTTGGTCCACCTTTACCTGCCATGTCATCATCTGTATGCCCAATCATCCTGCCATGTCATCTATACGGACCCTGCCACGTCTGCGCCAACTGTGTTTCCATGTCAGTTGTATGACCGTACAACCTGTACAGTCAACTTCCATGTGGCACTGTACAGACTGTACAGTCAGCATTATTTTTTGCATGTTTTGGCAAAATGAACAGAACACGATATCAGGAGCATACGACGTCCGTTTGAGCCATTGACGAGGCCTACACACACATCCGTTTTGAAGCCATTCCGAGAAATTTGTTTTTTAGGCCTTTCAGAGCCACATCAAGCTCCTGGATCTTATTCTGGATCACACCTCCCCACTAAAGAACCTTTTGGCCCCCAAAAGGTCACAAGAATGGACTTTGACTGATTACATACTCATAAAGAGAAAAACAAAACACAATGTTGTACAAAAATGATGTTATAACAGGTTATCATTTCAACATGTGTGATTACATTAATGGAAGAAAAATACAATGAAGTTGTGACATCCACTTCTGGAAAACCAAGTGGTTGGTTTCTTTCCTTCACAATGTTTCTCTTGCTTCATTGGTAATCCTTCTTCCTTCGCGAGTACTTGCGCAATCCTTTTGTCCTTCCTTGGACGAAGCTCCAGATTAAGCTTCCAACAATTAGCCTTTTGATGTCCACTCCTGTTGCAATAAGTGCATTGAGTTTTTGCCATCCAAACCTATTTACCCTTCTTTTTATTCCATTGTGGAGTTGAGTATTTATGTCGTGTTTCCTTCCTGGTCAACATAGGTTTCTAGTACAAAGTTTGTCTCTTCCAACACTTGGCAACACAATGCTTGGGTGAATGACAATAAGTACATGGATAAATATTCCACAAGTTTCAGATTACATGATTATGAGATTTATAATAAAAAAGAGAAGTGGTCAAATTATGACCATTATACCTTCCATGTTGATCTTCACTTGACTTTGGAATTGACTTGCATTCACTACCACAATCCTGGAGTGATACATCATTTCCCTTCGTGAAGTGTTCCTGCAATGTCTTAAACTGGTCATTTGAAGCATTACTTGCTTCTGAAGTTTTGGAACCCATCTTGGAGGATGCTCCAATCTCCACTTCGCCATATTCCAATTCTAAATATCGAGGCCTTTCCACAACCTCAATAGGATTAACGATACCTTGGTCCTCAATTCCAAGGCCCTTTCCTTCATAACCCATCTTGGTTAGCAATCTCAAACCTATACCTCTTGTATGTTTTTCAAATGCACCAAAACCATCTTGATGGGAATAAGGAGAATTTGATGAATGACCTTTATTGCATACCTCATAGATGTTTTCTGAAACACATGTAGAAGGCACTTCCTTCAATCCTTCTTTGACTTTGTTTTTCTTTGAAGCTTTCACTTGAACCAAGCTCTTTCGTTCCAAGTAGTCTTCATACAACACTTTCACCATCTCGGCCATGACAAACACCGAATTTCCGAATTCCTTCTCATCTTGAGAAAGTCCTCCTGTAGATGCCATTTTCTCCCTTGAGATGAGCTCTTCCCTGGTTAACATGCAAAACTCAAATTCCAAATGTCAACTAGCTTTGATACCACTTGATCTGAAAAGATCTTTTACACGACTATGGTTGAGTTATTATGCATGCATTTATTAACCAATTAGGAAGCTTTAAGAAAGAGGAAGAAGTTATAGAAGAAATATAACAACCATATGAACATGTACAGAATTGAAATGAAGCATAAAACAACAACAAACCATAACACCAATGTGATAATGGAGTTCGACAATCTCGCCTACGTCTTTGAGCCTTGTTTCAGTGGGCTTTGCTTATTTCTGTTCGAAGCTTTACAAGTACATCATGATGGTGTCAAAAGGTCACAAAATTGATATGTTCTTGTTCTCCTAGATCTTAAGAACCCAACAGAAGAAACGACACTCAAATCGGATGACCGAAGCTCCCAGAAATGGCCCGCAAAGGTGCGCTCCTCAACAACTTCCCTGCATAAAAATGCCTTTGGCTTGGAAAATATTCAGCATAAAACTGTTCTGAATCTCCTCCCATGGCCTCAAGAAGGTATGGTTTATACAAATCTGAAGTTGGTAACCATCTCCCAACTTCCTCCTAAGATCTGGCCTAAAAAATGGCCCATTATCCCCCCAAAAAGGCCAAAAATCTCCAAAACTGCCCAAAAATCACTGAAAATCCACTATTATAAAGTTACAGACCCATCTTTACATAAATAAAGGGCTAAGCTCCTTTGGCATGGCACACACACCCCAAATCAAGGTCACATGGCATATATGGCCAAGCGCCAACCCCTAAGGGTTGCGTGCTGGCCCTTTACCTCGCAAACACCCAGTCACATGGTAACTCTCCCGAAATCAAGGGTCAATCACTAGTCCTTCGCGCCAGGAATCCAACCCTGGGTCATATGGCATATATTCGTCAGTGGTTAGGCCCGTATCCGTGACTTATTTTTGGAGCATAGCACCTCGGATGCTCTAGTGAGGTCATGTGGAGAGTTTAAACCAAGGGTTGGGGCCTAGCCCCGACCCTTTTCGTGCCCAACCAAATCACTACATCACTTTAAATTAAAGTTTGCAGCTATGGGTAGTAAACACCAAACGTGGGCGGGTTGGCTAGCCCGACCCTACGAAGGCGTAGCCCGACGGGAGGTCCACTGGTTGAACCTCACAACTCCAACAAAATTTTACCATATGAACTTTAAGCCACTGACTCTGATCATAAACCTTTAACCCTAACTCTAAAATTTTCCATGCATAGGAGCACCATTGAAGAGAATTATGATAATCAAAGGAATTTGCACTTTGACAAAAGTAAAGTTGACATTTTCTTAAATGATTTAAATTGTAAATTAAATCTCCTAACTTATAAGGACAACATTGAATAACTCTATTGACATGTCACTTACAAGGAATTGGATTTGGGTGGGGAGGATAACAATCATTCTTCTCAACCCGGCTCAGCGCGTCCGTATTCCTCCTTAGGAGCGCTACAAAGCTTCTCATGTTTTTTCCTGAGGGAGCGGGTACCGTGTTGAAAACTCTCCGACTTTGACAGGGTTTCCAGAGTTTGGGTTCCACGGGACTGGCCCGAACCCAGGGTTCGCGTCCATGGCGGGGTCGAGCACCCCCCAGGCGTCCCCTACGCCTTCTTCATCGATCTCGCCTGCTGAGGCCTTCAGTAAGCTCTTGGCAGGTCTCCCTCAGAAGAGAAACACGGAAGCTGCAAAGTTTGTTAAAAAATTGGCCGATATTCCGATGATCTCCCTTCCTCCAGAAACTCCGATCCAGGTTGCTCTGTCGTTGGCCGATCGGGCTCTCATAGGCCAGTTCACGGGGCTATGGCCATCCCCAAAATCCACTGAAAGCTGGGTCAACAGAAACTGGGCGTCGTTGATCAAAGAAAGGGTCACCTCTTACTTTCTGGGGAGAGGATACTTCCTCTTCGAATTCACATCAAAGGAAGACAAAGATCTGATCTTCCAAAATGGTCCCTGTTATCGCACGGTTTGTAGGAAAGGTTAAATAGCTTGAGTCAAGGGCATAAACCGGCGTAACAGGAGCTTCCCCCACCCACTGTCACCTCGATGGGGTAGATATCGGGGATAACAGTCCCTACTTCATGGGCCCTCAGGGGCTCTATTTGAACAGATGGACTCCGGATTTCGACCCAGCAGTAGATGTGCCCAATGCAGTCCCGGTGTGGGTCAGACTTCCAAATCTCCCAGTGCACTGTTGGAATGGGGACTCCCTGAGGCACATTGGTAATGCCCTGGGGAAATTTATAGATCGAGCTAACAACAAGGATCAGTTTGACTGTGCCAGGATCTGTGTAGAAGTAGACCTGGAGGTGGGTCTACCAGAGGCCATCACACTAAAAGTCGGAAGCTGGACGCATTTACAAAAACTTGACTACGAGCAACTTCCATTCAAATGCCGGAAATGCCAAGTTTATGGCCACTTCGCCAGAGGCTGCCCGACCAACAAAGAGGTTGTGCAGGGAAAGGAGGATGGATGGAACCAGGTCAAGCGATCCAAATCCAACCTCAAGAATCAGAAGCCGGGAGGCCCTAAGGGCAAAGGACCCCAGCAGGTCATGGACCAGCAGACCCCTCTCATTGCCGATCCAGAAAATAAGTTCGGTCCTCTAAGCTCAAACCCTCAAATCACGCAGGAGGTCGAGGCCCAAGAGGAGACAGAAGCTACCCTGGAGACCGAGGCCCAAAAAACAGCTCCTTCAAGTAAAGGTACCTCCTCAGTCTCTCACAAAGGAATAAGTGTTGAAGATCCTCAAGGTACGACTTTAGAAGGTGAGGAAGAAGAGCAGGAAACAGACGAATCAGAAGAGGAAGGGACGAATCAGAAGAGGAAGGAGAAATAGGAGAGTCCCAAACCTCGGTAAGGAGATCCTTAAGAGGCCGGAAAACTGACAGGGAAAAAAGGGAGCAGGAGACCTATAAAGAAAAACTTCAAGGCAGCCAACCAACCTTAGAAAAACTGCTAGCCCCAAAGACTAAGATGCTGAAAAACCAGCCTCAAGGCTCCAAGGGAGCCCATCAGAAACAAAAATAATGAGGGTCATCTCCTGGAATTGTAGAGGTATGGGGTCCAAAGCAAAGGAAGAAGCCGTCAGAAGTTTGATCAGAACAGAAACCCCAGACATACTTCTCGTCCAGGAGACAAAGCTGGAAGACATAGTCTTCCTTCAAGCGAGCAAGAAACTTTGGATGAAAAGCGATGCAAGAGCCATCCCTGCCCGTGGAGCCTCAGGAGGGATCGGTACTCTTTGGAATGCCAACAAATTTACAGTTCTACTGGAGGTTCGGAACATTCACTGGCTGCTGTTGAAAATGCAGAATATGGACACTAAGGAAATTTTTTGTCTTTTCAATGTCTATTCTCCAGTCCAGGTCGGGGAAAAAAAAGACTGTTGGGACTCTATACGGCGCCAAGCAGATATGACAAATTTGGAGAATATAATTGTTGCTGGAGACCTCAACCTTACTCTTCACCCTTCTGAAAAAAGGGGAGGCAGCGTAGTTCGAGATCCGGCAAGGGAATGGGTGGAGGACATCATGCAGGACTGGGACCTACTGGATATCAAACCTTCTTCTGGTAAGTACTCTTGGTCTAATAAAAGAGTGGGCCCTGGTCATATTGCTGCCAGGCTAGATAGATATCTTATTCAAAGCTCCTTTCTACTGCTAGGTTTAGAGCCTAGAATGCATATCCTTGCCAGCAGTGTCTCGGACCATAAGCCCATAAAGCTAGAATTTCTAACTCATCATGATCTGGGTCCCATTCCTTTTAGATTTAGCCCTTTATGGGTAAAGGAGCCAGACTTTATGCAAACTGTCAAGAATTGCTGGAATCAGCCTGTCAACGGTTCACCTTTCTATATATGGGAGGAAAAGCTTAGAAGGGTAAAAGGTGCGCTAAAAAGCTGGGCCAAAACTCTACCCAAACCGGACATAGAAAGGAAATCCGCTAAAGCTGCTCTTCTCTCCCATCAATCTGGCATGGAGAATGCTACCCTCACAAAGGAGTTATTAGATCAAGAAGTTCAGTTGCAACAGCGCTATCACAAAGCCTGTTTAGCTGAAGAAGAGTACTGGAGATTAAAATCTCGCAACCTTTGGCTCAAAGCAGGGGACAGGAACACTGTTTTTTTCCATAAACAAGCCCAGGTAAGGAAATGCTTCAATACCATATCAGAGATTAAAGAGGATAGTGTTATCCATAAGGAATTTGTTCACATAAAGAAAGCAGCCTTCTCGCATTTTCTAGACTTGTACAGCGAGGACAAAGATCCAAACCTTTATCCAGAATTGTTAGACATTATACCCAATGTCATTTCTCAGCGAATGAATGCGAATCTTGAGGCCAAAGTTACCAATGATGAAGTCAAAAAGGTTTTGTTTGATATGGACCCTGATAAGGCCCCCGGGCCGGATGGATTCTCTGCCAGATTCCTTCAAGTCTGCTGGCCGATTATTGAAAAGGATCTCCTCAAAATGGTACAGAAGTCTCAAAACACTCAGAAAATAGGCGGGAGCACAAACTCAGCTTATTTAGCCCTCATCCCCAAGGAAAAAGGCGCTAACATCTTCAGCAGATTCCGTCCAATTTCCCTATGCAACATTGGTTATAAATTAATCACTAAAGTAATTGCTAACAGGCTGAAGCGCATTCTGCCTAAAATAATTCCTGAGAATCAAGGAGGCTTCATTCAAGGAAGGCAGATCGTGGACAATTACATCCTTGTTCAAGAGGCAATACACTCAAGTCTTCTCCGAAAAGAGCCAGGTATGGTGGTTAAACTAGACTTAGCAAATGCTTTTGATCGAGTAAATCATAGTTTTCTTTTAAATGTTATAAGCAAGTTTGGTTTTGGAGCAAACTTCACTAAATGGATCTGGGCATGTATCTCGGAGCCATGGATTGCCCCTCTTGTAAACGGAAGACCCACTGATTTCTTCAAAGCTTCAAGAGGACTCAGGCAGGGGTGTCCTCTTTCCCCTCTGCTTTTTGTCATCCAAGCCTCTGTCCTCAGCTTCCTGTTAGACAAAAAATTGCAAGAACAAGACATCAACGGACTATGTATTGCCAGAGGGGTCAAAAACGTTAACCACGCTTTGTTTGCGGATGACACCCTGCTTTTGGGTACAGCCTCTCTCTCCTCTGCCTCAAAATTCAAAGCGGTCTTGGATGAATTCAGTGAGGCATCAGGCAGTGTTATCAACAAGAGTAAAAGTCACATCTACAACTGGAATATTACACCCTTGCTGCTTTCTGCCATTTCTAGATGTCTGGGGTTTGCAGCCTCTTCTTCTTGGTCCTCTTTTAAATATTTGGGCCTCCCTGTAACTCTAAAGAGACCTGCCAGCAAAGACTGGCTCCCTCAGCTGGAAAAATTCAAGTCAAAGATTCAAGCCTGGGGTTACTCCTGGCTTAATTCTGCTGGTAAATCAGTTCTAATAAAATCTGTGCTTTCCAGTCTACCTTTATTCCAATTCGCTGGACTCCTCGCTCCGGCAAGCATATTAAGAAAAATGGAAGAGTACATTCGGAGGTTTTTTTGGAAGGGAGGAAAACAGAATGAAAACAAGATCCCCCTTATCAGCTGGGAAATCATCTCCAAGCCGGTGTGCGAGGGTGGTCTAAACTTCAAAAATTTCTGTCAGCAGAATGTGGCAATGGCGGCAAAGATCATTTGGAAGATCATTGCACCCAAGCCTGGCTGGGCCCAATTGGCTCTCTGGAAAAAATATTTCAGGGGACCCCGATCCAGATGTCTAGATAATGTGGCTCAAATGTCTAATTCGGCTTTTCTCAATCTTTATGCTAAGGCCGCCCCTCTTATTACTGCGCATTCCTACTGGATCCCAGGTAACGGGAAAAAAATCAACATTTGGACAGATAAAATCATGAATAAGGATCCTATAGAAGATAGAGCCTCCATCAGATCATTGCGTTGTTGGATGGATAGAGAGGGTCTGCGATCGTTGTGGGATATCTCTTGCTGGAACAACTCAGAATGGACAGGCTGGAAACCCATTGAAGTGCCGGATCATCTGATCACCGAATGGACCACTTTGCTCGAGCTTCTGCACGGTTTGGCGCCCACTCACACAAGGAAAAAAGACAGGAAAGGCTGGGGGCCGAATGCCAAAGGCTACACCGTCTCTCTGGGGTACGCCAAGCTGAACGAGAGGCCATACGCCCCCCCCGACCCAGCTCCTTGGCAAGGGGTCTGGCGGATCCCCTCATGGCCCAAAGTAGACTTTTTTGCCTGGCTAGTCTGCCACGGAAAAATCTTAACTTATGATTATTTGCAGAAGAAAGGTTTCTACGGCCCCTCCATCTGCTTATTGTGCAATGAAAATGCAGAGACAGCAGTCCACCTAATACTAGATTGCAACTTCTCCAAGCAGATTTGGTCTTCCTTTGTTCAAGATTTGGATCCTAATTTCGTGCTTCCTTGCTCCACTGCCGAACTCTTCTCTAAATGGGCAATAAGTTATCCCGGTCCTCCCCCTAAAAACCAGATAATCAAAGTGATATGGGCGGTCCTCCCAAAGGTTATTTGCTGGCAGATTTGGCTAGAACGCAACAGAAGAGTCTTCAGAAATTTAAAGCAGAACCCCAAGGCCTTAGAAATCAAGATTAAAGGTCAAATCAAGGAATGCTTGATTGATATAAAAGATGACTCCAACCTCAGTCAACAGGATATCGCATGGGGATCATCTCTAGATATTCATTTCCCCCCAGTAGTCAGAAAAGCCCCTACTATTAAAGAGTGGCAAATCAGGAAGTCGGAAACCGACTTTCAAGAATGGATCAAATCGCAAGCAAGACATTTCCTCTTTTTTGATGGGGCAACAAAGGGCAATCCGGGCAAAGCTGGTGCAGGAGGTGTTGTGGTAAATCCTTATGGGGCTAAAATCCACTCCTATGCTTGGGGACTAGGTTATTCTTCCAGCAATCAGGCTGAGGCCTTGGCTCTCTTCCAAGGCCTCAAGATCCTCAAAGATCTAAGCATAATTGAAGCAAATGTTATAGGTGATTCCCAGACTATAATAAACGCAATGGTTTCCAATTCCCCAACAGTGGATCTAAAATTATCAAGGCTGATAACCAGAATCAAAAGCTTGGAAAACTCGTTCCAGAATTTGAAGTACTATCATGTGTTGAGAACTCATAACAAAGAGGCAGACATCGAAGCCAACAAAGCGGCACTCCTCCCTGCCGGGATCAAGATGAAAGACGAAGAAGAAACATGGGAATCCATTCCTTAAGTTGTTTGCTGCCATGTTTTACTGCTTACTTTTAGACAAATTTGTTTGTATCTCCAAGTGGGGGAAAATCACAGAAATCGAGTCTCTGGATCCCTTATCAAGGAAGAAATCTTCAAGCTCCAGCGACACTCTCATCCTTAGTAGTGAGAGGCATCAAGACAAAGAATCCATCAATGTAATCCGTTTTTCGGCACTCAGGCCAAGTTGAATATAAACATTCCATAACCGTTTCAGTAAAAAAAAAAAAAGTCATTGAATCNNTCTATCATAATTTTACAACTACCCTTTCCACTTCTATTAACAAGTTTTCTTTCGAGGTGTCCCATAAAAAGAATAGTAGAACAACCAACCCTTGGTATGATAAAGAATGTAAAATTGCCAGGAAAGACATTAGGGATGCTTCTAATGAGTCCTTAAAACTCGATAAGATCAATACGTACAAAGCCCTAATTAAAAGGAAAAAAAGGTATTATGTCAATAAAAGGCTAGAGCAACTTTCACAACTATATAAGCTGGATCCCAGGAAGTTCTGGAGCCAAATTCTAAAAGGCAATACTAAAGAAAATAATAGGATTCCCTTGAGGGACTGTAATTCCTACCTTAAAAGTATTTACGAGTTCCCTAATGCCATGGATACCATTCCTATTATCCATACAAAGGAAGAAGTTTTTTCTTTAGATGACATAGAGTTCGAGGTTAAGTGGCTTGCAAATGGGAAAGGTAAGGACATTGAAGGCTACCAAGCTTAAATTTTTTAAATCGGACGGCCAATCCTTATCCCTCACATACACAAGCTCTTCAATTTAGCAGTCAATTAGGGCTTCCCTAAACCCTGGACGCAAAGCCTCATTGTTCCTATTTTTAAAAATGG
>CBVK0100848453.1:0-23334 GCA_900067695.1 Picea abies | reverse complement strand
TTCCGATCTCACCTGGCAATGGCATTTTTAACGCATCACCAATTTCTCATTTGACATGAGATAAGAATTGAGCTCTTGACTTCACTACGTCAAGAAAATTCCATGCATATTTTCGATCATATACATGAATGGTGTCAAAGGTATAGGATGACCAAGACACAAATCCCGGAGAAACTCCTTATGTAATGGTTCACAAAGTCCCTCCTACCAGTGACCACCCATTTCTCGAGATGTAGGGATGGTCAGGGCAGCTACCAAGGAGCATGACATTTTGCATGACCAACAATTAGACTTGATTTATTCACACTCGAGCACACTTTATGGCATCATCCCAAATGATATTAGGCTATCAATAGTTCCAAGGAAGCCAAACCTAGGAACCCATGTTGATGGTGTGGTTGGTTCTTTTTCCCATGCATCTGTAAACCAATTAGCTTATCATATGGGTCAAATGTCCATTAAGTCACACCTGTCAGATTCTGGAACTAATGCTCAAACTAATACGATCCCTAATCAGACCTCCAAAGTAAATTAGGTGCAATCCACACAACTGAAGAATCCTCAGCAACCTATAGGAAAAAATAAAAGGAACAAAAATAAAAATTCAAATATCGAGAAAGGGAGTTCCTCCACCCAAAACATCGAGGAGGGAGGAATTAAGGATAAAATAAAGAGTTGTTTTCCCTGCACGATTTGTGGGGATGAACACCCTACTCACTAGTGTCCTTGGAAGGATGGAGTCTATATATTTTTTTCAAAACAGTGGGGCCCCCAATAGCTTGTTGTCTTAACCCATCCTTCGCCCCCTCAACCTCAAAACATGGTTGTTACAAATCATTTCCCCCTGCAAGGGGGCATGGCAGGTATGCCTCACCATGAGCAGTCTTACTCGAATGCTTTTATATTCATGTGTGACCACATGGTCAACTTGTAAACTCAGGCCAAAAAATATGACATTTTTAAGCCTTCCCATGCTACCTTAGAAGCAACATCTTATTCCCATCCTAGTGGCCCTCTTCAAATAGAGAAGCCATATTTTGATGCACCACTTCGCCCCCCAAAGGGTGTTCTTCGATGCACTACACATAATCCCAATACATGGGTTTCCCACAACTACAATATTATGGAAGAATTTTTCGAGGAACCTTGTGTCATGTCAACGCTTGAAGTCCTCCAAAGATTCCCCATGTAGTGCAAATCCTTATTGTCTGCCATAGGTGTGGTTTATCCCTTGGAGTCAAGTTTGATAACCTTCATGTTACACATAGGATCTCCCATCATGTCACATTTTAGATCATAGTGCGATCATTGGGGAAAAACATCTACCAAACAATGGTGGATGAAGGAGCCTCGACTTGCATCATGTCCATCTCTTGTTGGAAGGCCCTTGGCTCTCCTAAGCTCAACACATATGCAACACTATTAAAAGAATTCAACAGACACATGTTCCAAACCCATGAAATAATCACCACCTTACCCATTGAGTTAGGTGGTAAGACTATCTATGTTGATGTGGAGGTTTTCGATGCACCTCTTTGGTACAATTTGTTACTCGGGTGTACTTTGTTCTACGAGATGAATGTAGTTGTCTCATCAATATTTAGGGTCCTACATTTCCCTCACTAAGGGGAAATCATTACGATTGATCAATTTGCACTCTGTACCCCATAACTTGGATCCAGTATGGGGTCTAGTGTACCCTTTGTCAGTGATACCAAACAATCTTATTTGAACATCGGTGCATGGATGTTTAAATATCCTTTGTTGATGGGAATATTTCTCCTTCCCCCACTATTTCCCACTACAAAAATCTCTCATGTCAACATGGTTTCATCATTTACCAGTGGATCCATCGGCTATGTTGGTCCTTGGGTGGTACCTCGTTCCGAGGATTTTGATTCATATGGAGCATCCATTCCACTCACCATGGTTGTGATTGTCGATATGGAAATTGCATCAACATTGGTTTATAATGGTCACCAAACCCATCCCCATATGGAGTGTGATAAACCTACTCCACCCATACGGGTTGTTGACTCTCTTAGTTCACATGACTCCCTTGATTTTGAGTTTCCTTTAGAAGAGGCCATCTTGGAAGTTGTGGCTTCCATTAATAAGCCCAGGGAAGATGAGAATCATCAAGAATCCATCTTGCCTAGTTTGGACCTGATGAGATTTAACATGATGAGTCTCGATCCGGGACTGGGGGAATTTATTGGGGCATCCAATAGTCCTCCTAGTCTTGAACCTTTTCCACTTTGGTTATATTTTTCATAAATTTCCATTGAATTCTCTGCTACCCTTTCCATCGAACATTCACATTTCACACTTCCTTCATGTCTTGATGGATCCCATCAAGGAGCTTCCCTATCTTGCAAGACTACTCACAATGAGTATCTTTATATGATTAAATTTATTCCTTTGCGTCATGTATCTTTATATGAGTTCATTAGCTATGAAAAATATCATTGGATTGAGCCTAGAAATAGGCTCTACTTTGTGTAAACCATCAATATGTGCAGTGTCTTGTACATAGGTGTGTGGTGTGAGTTATTTTAACATATCCAAAAAATCCAAAAATATTTTCTTTTTTTAGATTTGACTATGCGTTTTGACCCCAAAATCTAGTTTACATGTGTTGATAGGATTACGAGGACTTTTGAAAAAATAGTGACATACACTACACTTGAGGTATATATTCCTAAACTAACATATAGGGATAGGTTTTTCTCTACATTTCATGCTTTGCATTATTAACCATCCATACTATCAACGTTATGCCTTAGGTTCGAACCTGACCGGTTGTGACCTTATCCACTCCCTTGCACATTGTAATTGGTTCAATAATTCCTACCCTTCATGGGATCCATAGTTAGCACCTGTATTTACATTTGGTTCCCATGCTACATTTTCCTATAGGCCCGGGATCCCTCCTTTAGCCCTGTCATGACTTGAATATTGAGCCTCATTTTCCTCTCTTCATCTATATTTTGGCCACATGACGTGGGGGTTCCCGATTTTTTTTTATTTCTTAATGATCGTCTATGCATTTTATTCTTGTGTCATGCCTCCCACAGCTACATCATTGTTTTCCCATATTCCTCTTACCACTATTGTAGTATCCTTGATCATCCACCTCTTGCATTGTTTGGCCTCCATTTTTCATCCACCTACCCAGGGAGAGAACAACTGCTAAGAGTGGATCTCACTTTCCAGTACCATTTTCATTCCTCATTGCTTAGGTCAGTTCCATGCACTTGGAACATGGGAGAATGTTGTTAAGCCACTCATTCTCTCCCACCAAGTATACTTTTATATCATTTTCAGACTCGTAAAAGGACATGAAAAAGGTATAGATATTACTTGAATCCTTCTTTCATTCTCGTTAAACCTTAAAGGAGACTGAGCATACTTGTGTCATTCTTTCATGCTCCTTAAACCATGAAGGAGACAAAAAATAAAAACAAACAAAAAAAAAGAGTTGAGGTTTTTCACCATTGGTCTATTCTCAAAATGGAAGCGTCAATCGAGTCACCCTTGAAAATGGCACATGTTTGAGTCCTTGTCCTATAGTTGGGTTTTATCTTGCTTAGGAGTCGTCCCAGTAATATGAGTTAGAGACACTCCTCCATCCGATTACTCTTCCAATCATTATGAAGAGTGTTTAAATGCCTCATGCATTGTTGCACTATATTCGTCCAACTCTTGTGTCTGGCTTCCAAGTCACCATTGTGTCGTGCTATATGTTCAAGGGGATTTTAAGCTTGATTTGGCCATCTGTTATTTTGTTGACTTTTCGAGTCAACCATCCCTATGTCAGTTTTACTTTGTGATACTCTATATTCACATCATCTTTCAATGTTTGTTTTGTTTCGATTGATGGGGGATACATCAAGGCCCTCCTTCTATAGATATCTTCCTATAGAATTCAACACCTTATCTAGGAGAGGGATCTAGAAACCAACTAGTACCTTGGGGCTTGAAATCCTTAGTGGTAGGCCTCCCCATGATCAAAAGTGAGTTTACATCATTGACTCTTGATCGATTGATTCTACAAATGTTCGACATGATATCCTCTATTCGCACTCGCTAGATTGCACTAGGTACCTTGGGTCCATATTCATCATCAGTGGGTCCCCTCACATTTGTTAACAGTATTCAATGACCGGTAATGAGACAGTTTCTACCATGCTTGACAATAGCTCATCTATTCACATGTGTAGATTCGTACCATCAGGGTTTGGGATGAATACCTTGGGTTTGGGGACACGTCATTCATTTGCAACATCCCCTCCCAAGTTGTAATGGAGTATAACATTTATATATGAGTACTTTGAAGACTTCAAGGGAACTCTCCTCAGTTCTCATTATCTTCCTGGTATCTATATGTTGTCTCATAGATCCACATTTTACTTTTTAGTGGCTATGATTATGTTCTTTACGTAGATCCATATTGTATTGTCTCATGGCTACAATCTTATTGTGATATGGATCCACTGTGTATTCTTTCGTGGCCAAGGCATAGCAATTCATATAATGGATCCATAGTGTATTTTTTGGTGGCCATGTTCATTTAGAGTCTGAGTGTGTATTCCTAGGGGATGGTCTATATATTCTCTCATCCTTGATGTTTGATTTCAGGTACTCATTGGTTCCTTGATCTACAAGCTCCTTCCTTATGCCACTTGTCACCATGAAGTTTTGTAATGTATTTCGGTCATCAGTCGCTTTTCTCACCTCACACATTAGGGGGATTTTTTTATACTTGTATTTTCTACCATAGGTTTTGGAAGCATGTTATTAGATGTTATGAGGATAGAATTACATAATTGAGTAAAATTATCATAATTATTTCACAAGGAAATAACTATTTTGTCACAATTTCACAATTATGAAATAAGAATTATTTCATAATTGAGAATAAACTCATTATTGAAAATAAAGTTCATAGTGAGTTGGAAAAATGTAATTTCCCCATCTGCCTAATCTCTCTAAGAGAGAATTTTGCTAGCCTAGTTCATTTCTCATGGGCTAGGGAGGAAAATAATCAAGGGAACATCAAGAACGAAAAAAAAGACTCAAGTGAGGTTATTATCCCACATTCATAAGAGAAGGAAAGAAAATCTCAAGTTGGAAGTATAAAATAAAAGGGGATATGAGGAGTTTAGGATACTCTTACATTCACTCATTTGGAAAATATATTTTGGAGAGCTCTTGAGGAAAGAGTCTAGGGTTTTGGAAACCCTTGTTCATCTATTGGTTTCAGTGTTGCAACTATACACCCTAGTTAGTTAAGGGAGAGATCACTGCAGATTTCTCATTGTGCTTCATCCAAATTGTGTTTTCATTCTTTAGTAGCAGAGTTTGGAAGTGTGGAGGTTGATTTTTCCTTGGAGGTTGAGTTTCCTTCATTCTGGGTGAATTCCTGAGAGGATGGGTGCATATTTTATCCAGGGGATAAAGTATAAGATGAGTTCCTCTTGATGGAAGTCATCTTTTGGAACTTCATTATTAACCAAGCTTACATTTCATGTGTTGGGCACATCTACCTTGATTTGTGAGTGTTGTGTACAATTTCCATAGGAAAGGGGTCACTCCTTTTAAGGAACAATCAAAGGAAATGTGGGTTTGTTGAGTTAATCCAACTTGGGAAGCATATTTGCAAGCTAGATGAACCAAATTTCTTGCTGGTTGATTTGCTTCAGAGGGGGATCCTACTCAAATTGTTGATTGTTGTCTTAAAGGAAAGGGAAGTTGTTGTCTCATATTCTCACCACTACACTTATATACTTTAGCTTGTGGAGAGTTCAAAACTACACGTGCATTATACATACCTATGGCTAAGTCAATGATATTGTTGTTATATATGTAAACTCATATTTGAAGGAGGCCACTCTCAAATTTATACACCAGGTTCCTTATTTCCTTGTCATTTATGGTTGTTGAAGTTTCATTGGAATTTCTGTTATTTAATAATTAATTACAACAGTCATTTTTGGGTAGCAGTCTCACTGAATATTGAGAATTTTAGGAGGTAGGATTTATATATTATGGTCTTATAATTGCATACACACTACTTACATCCATTATCTAAACTATAAAAAAAGTAAAACATTTAAGCAGTTAGTGGGGAAACCTTTAGCATTGAGAAGAACCCAAAGAAAATGAAATATGTGATTGGAATATTACAGTGGTATTAGATCATGTTCCTCACTCAGTCGTGGGGATCTAAAAGTTAAAAGAATTGGGCAGTAAATGAATACAAAGTATAGGCAGAATGTCACCCATAGAAGGAAGAGATACTAGAGTCCAAAATCTCCATTGGATAGGGAAGAAACCATTCAAGAATTAGAAGCTCATCTTGAGGTAAATCAATTAGATAAGGGTGAAGACATCATGAGTGACAAAGATGAACAAGATTTCAACAGTCTTCTCAGTACATTGAATGATTTGGCTAGGGGTCAGAAATAAATGATGGATTTGATGGGGAAGATGGAAATTAACACCATGGGGAGTCAAGATAAGAAAAATCATAACGGTGAAATGGATTTTAATAATGGGGAAGGAATCCATTCTCGCACAACCATGCAGAGCCACCCCCATTTGTACACAAGGACACCTAGGCCTACCATGCCTCAATTCCTTGATAATGATGCATGAGGGAGAATGGAGAGGATTGATCAAGATATACCCTTTGGAGATTATTTAAAGGAGTACCAACGATTGGGAGATGATTTTTAGTATTCCATGTCCTTTCATGCTTTTTGCCACTTAAAAATGAAGAATAGGCCTAGGAGGCCAAGGGGACGATGTCCCAAAAGACGGAGTTACAACACACATTGGGAAAAGTGACCATTGCAAACTTTGATGGGTCATAAAATTGCACTGCTAGAGCATGGGTGTAGAAGTTGGACACTTATTTCCAACTCGACAAAATGGTTGACGATGATGCTATTAAGCTTGCCACCTTGCATTTGGATGGAGAAGCCCATGAGTGGTGGCACCATGGGTTAGTGACACTGGGTCATTCAGGAATCACTCATACCTCGATTTCACACAAAGGATCATTGAGAGGTTTGATAGGAAAAACCAAGAGATCCATTTTTGAGAGTTGGCTCAGCTCAAGTAGACATGTAGCCCACAGAAATTTGTCTCTAAGTTTCAGAGATTAACAGTCATGGTGAAAAACATATCTGAGGCACACTTGAGGATTTTGTTCATTGAGGGGCTAATAGAGCCATTACGTGGATGGGTGAAGGCCTACAAACCCACCACTTTGCAGGATGCAATTAGTTTTACTAGGGACATGCATGATGTTATTCCTAAGAGAAGGTTTCCTCTAAAACCCACCTTCCCACAGAAGAGAAAGGAAAC
The DNA here is from genome assembly GCA_900067695.1 of Picea abies. Taxonomy (NCBI): domain Eukaryota; kingdom Viridiplantae; phylum Streptophyta; class Pinopsida; order Pinales; family Pinaceae; genus Picea; species Picea abies. The sequence goes on along the minus strand of CBVK0100848453.1, from coordinate 15,960 downwards.
CAAACCATTTCAGAGGGATTGGGATGGGAAGCCCAAGATGGATGAAGAAACAAGAAAGGATCTAAGGAGGAAGAAATTGTGCTTTAGTTGTCAGGAGCCATGGGTACCATGGCACAAGTGTGCTGAGAAAGACAAGACTTTCAAGGCTCATTATATTGAGGTTTATTTAGACATTGATAGTGATGACAAGGAAGATCGAAAAGAATAAGAACAAGGACACCAGACATCAAGCAACGAGACATCAAAGGCTCGGGTTAAGGGAATTTTTATGGCATCCATGTCGGGACTTCCCAGGTACCACACTTTCATAGTTAGAGATGTCCTGCATAGGCACAAGGTTACATTGTTGATTGATAGTGGGGAATCCCACAACTTTATATATGCAGCTATGGTGGATTGGTGAGATATTTCGACGAAGGATCTTGAGGGTTTCACCGTGATCATACCTGGAGGCTATAAGATGGATCGCACTAGATGGATACCCAAGTTGAAAATAACCATGGGGAATTATACATTGACAGATGATTTCTTTGTGGTGGGTGTGCTAGACACTAATGTGGTGCTTGGAGTTCAATGGTTATACTACATTGGGAAATACACTACTGATTAGAGGACTATGGAAATGGAGTTTGTGGGACCAGATGGAAAAAAGGTGGTTTTATGGGCTATGCACCAGTATCCACCGAAGATCTTGTCAGCTCACAGTATGGAGGCAGTGATGTAGCATGGAGACATAGAGTGGGCAGTGGAGTGTTACATTTATCATAGGGAGCCACTAGATCATCCTCCAAAGTATCCAAATGATATTTAGGTATTTCTTTTCAAACATCAGAAGGTTTTTGATGGATGGGTATACCAAGATTTTGAATAAATGGCTTGAAGGCTATTTGAGGAATTATGTGTTAGGCCAGTAGAAAGCCTGGATAAAGTGGCTACACTTGGGCGAGCATTGCTACAATAAAACCTATCACATGTTGATTGGGATGACACCCTTTTGAGCTTTGTATGGATATGATGTGCCTACATTTGTGGATCGGGTGTTTGGAGAAATAAGAGCACCTAAATCTAAATATTGGGTTCAAGAGAGTCAGGATATTCGATAGACCCTTAAAATAAAATTGCAGATGGATCAGAATCAACAAAAGTTATAGGAAGAAAGGCATCGGGTGGAACGTAGCTTTGAGGTAGAGGACTTGGTGTACCTCTGTCTGCAACCCTATAGGAAGTTGTCACTTAAGATGAAGGGGGCAGAAAAATTGAAACCCAGTTTCTACAGACCCTACAAGATTTCGAGGCACATAGGAGAGGTGGCATATGAGCTAGAGCTTCCAGAGGGATGAAAAATATATAATTTCTTCCATGTTTCATGTCTCAATAAGGCATTGGGACAACATATCGCTACCTCTACTGAGTTACCACCACTAGATGAAGATAGGTAGTTGATTTTGGTTCCTGAGGAGATTTTGGAGATCATGGAGTGGAAGCTAAGGAACAAAACTACCAGGGAGTACCTTGTCAAATGGAAGGATTTGTCTATCGAGGATGCTACATGGGAAAGAGAGAAGGTACTCCAACATCCAAGATTAAAATTGCTTGAGGGTAAGCAATCTTGGGTAGGGAGGATTGTAATGTCCCCATTTGCCTAATCTCTCTAAGTGATAATTTTGCTAGCCTAATTGAGTTCCTGCAGGATAGGGAGGAAAATAATCAAGGGAACATGAAGAACGAAAAAAAAATTCAAGTGGGGTTATTATCCCACATTCATAAGAGAAGGAAAGAAAAGTTGAAGTTGGAAGTATAAAATAAAAGGGGATAGGAGGAGTTTAGGATATTATTGAATTCGCTCATTTGGACAATAAATTTTGGAGAGATCTTGAGGAAATAGTCTAGGGTTTTGGAAATCCTTATTCATCTATTGGTTTTGGTGTTGCAACTATACACCCTAGTCAGTTAAGGGAGAGATTGTTGCATATTTATCATTGTGCTTCATCCAGATTGTGTTTCTATCCTTTAGTAGCAGAGTTTGGAAGTGCAGAGGTCAATGTTTCCTTGGAGGTCGAGTTTCCTTCATTTTCGGTGCATTCCTGGGAGGATGGGCACATATTCTAGCCCAGGGACAGAGTATAAAATGAGTTCCTCTTGCTGGAATTCATCTTTTGGCACTTCATTATTAACCAAGCTTACATTTCATGTGTTGGGTGCATCTACCTTGATTTTTGAGTGCTATATACGGTTTCAACAGGAAAGGGGTTTGTTGAGTTACTCCAACCTGGGCACAATTTCCTTGAACCTGGGCAACATATTTACAAGTTGGATGAAATAAATTACTTGTTGGTCGATTTTCTTCAGAGGGGGATCCTACTCGAATTGTTGATTGTTTTTTTAAAAGAAAGGGAATTTGTTGTCTCATATTCTCACCACTACACCTATATACTTCATCTTGAGGAGATTTTACAACAACACATGCATTATACAAACCTGTGGCTAAGTCAATAATATTGTTGTTATATATCTAAACTCAGATTTGAAGGAGACCACTCTCAAATTTATACACCAGGTTCCTTATTTCCTTGTCATTTATGGTTGTTGAAGTTTCATTATAATTTTTGTTATTTTAGTAATTAATTACAACAATAATTTTTGGGCAGCAGTCTCACCGAATATTAAGAATTTTAGGAGGTAGGATTGATATATTATGACCCGATAATTGCATACACATTGCTTACATCTATTATCTGAACTATCAAATGAGTAAAACACTTAAAAGTCAGTGGGGAAACCTTTAGCATTGAGCAGAACCCAAAGAAAACGAAATATTAGTGATTGGAATATTATAAAAAAGATCATAATTGAGCATGGAAATTGAGCAAAAAACTTAAAATAGAGAAAAAGCTCATAATAATTTGGTAAAAGCTCATAATTAAGCATGAAACTTCTACATGACTTGTAATTGCTTAGTTCACATGCCATCAATCTTATCTATGACTTTCAATTGCTTAGTTCACATGCTATTAAGCTATCTGTGACTTGTATCCACCTAATTCACTTGTCATGAAGCCTATCTCCAAACTCTTCTAAAATACTATAAGAAGAGGCCAAATGAAGGAGATGGGGGGAAGAGTTGTGAGGGTGGTTATGCTAGAAAAATAGAGAGATAATCTCAAGAGGCTAAGGAGGAGTATCATGAACCTAGAACTAGGAGGAAAGCATCAACATTCAAGGTATGAATTGATGTAATTTCTTCATGTTAATGAATAGATCAATGGTTTTCCTCAAATGTTTGTGTTGATTATGCAAGATGTTTGGATTTGATTGTATGAATGATAAGTCAAATTAGATCTAAGGAATATTGATTATTTCTAGCACTAGAGAAAGAATAAGATTGGTAGTGTTTGTTGTTTGTGTGCAGAAAGAAGGTGACAAGAGTTGGAGTTGGAACTTTAGATCTACACCAACCAGGACACACAGGAACAACCTTCAGATCAGAGGTATGCTAATCAACCTTTCTTTGGTGTAACAAAAATTGTTTGCTCTAGATCTAGGAAACCATAGAAGTCTAAACCCCTTTTTGTCTAGGATCAAGGTCAAATCCTAGGGAGATCTTGTTGTCCAACCAGTGAGATCCCTATGATATTTTATCCCATACACTGAGAGATGATGTGAACTTGTGAAGAGAAAGTATCAAAACATACAACTAACATAGGGATGGACGACTCAGAAATTCAAAAAAATAGCAGATGATCGACTAAGGCTTAAACTTACCTTGAACATATAGCATGACACAATGGTGACTTGGAAACAAGACACAAGAGTTGGATGAATATAGTGCAACAACACAGGAGGCATTGAAGCACTCTCCATGATGAATGGAAGAGTAAACATGCGAAGGCGTATCTCTGAATCATATTACTAGGATGAATCCTAGGAAATATAAATCCCAAGTGTACGATGAGGATTCAAACAGGTTCCATGTTCAAGGGTGACTCGACTGATGCTGCCATTTTGAGAATAGACAAATGGTGAAACCCTCCCCACTCTTTTTTTATTTTTTTTGTTTGTATTTTTTTTCTCCTTCATGATTTAATGAGCACAAAAGAATGACACAAGTATGCTCAGTATCCTTCATGGTTTAACGAGCATGAAAGAATGATGGAAGTAATATCGGTACCTTTTATGTGTCCTCTTACAAGTCCAAAAAAGAGATAAAAGTATAGTTAACAAGAGAGAATGAGTTACTTAACAACATGATCCTATGTTCCAGGTGCATGGAACCAACCTAAGCAATGAGGAATGCAAATGGTATTGGCAAGTGATATCCACTCTTAGTAGTTGTTCTCTCCATGGGTAGGTGGGTGCAAAATGGAGGCCAAATAATGCAAAAAGCGAATGGGCAAGGTTACCACATAGCGGTAAGTGGGATATGGGAAAACAAGAGTGCATCATCAAGAAACATGACACAAGCAACAAATGCATAGGTGACCATTAAGAAACAACAACAAAAAATTGGGAACCTCCATGAGATGTGGCCAAAATATAGATGAAGAGAGGAAATGTTGGTTGTGGATCCTGATTATCTTCCTGATTAAGAGGTCTTTTGTTTTTCAGCCGTGTTTATAGCCCATGAAGTATTTACACCCCAGAAGTATGTACACTCTTCCATGCGAGGGAGTGCAGAGGGGGGTTACCCCCTCTGCGAGGTTCAAGGGGGCTATCCCCCTGGCTGGGGGGTTTGGGGGCAAGAGGGCCCCCGACGGGGGAAACATCCCCCAAAGAAAAAATTGCCTTGTAAATGTATATTGTAATTTCCTTGTAAATCTGGACCATTCATTATAAGGTCATAGATCTAACGATAGAAATTATGTTAGGGTTTTTTTCCCTATAAGGAAACCTTTTGTTATGAGGGAAATGTATTATGTCTATGCATTATGGAAAATATTGTATTTTGAGATAGGAGACTGTGAGAGAAAGAAGAGGAAGTTACAACGGGTTTGTTGTAGGTTGTATCCTTTCATTTGTTGGATAATAATAAAGGAAGGACCTGGAAATTTCTTTGGTGGACGTAGCCCACACTGGGTGAACCACGTATATCTGTGTCTCTATTGTATTGTGTATCTTCTATATTTTATTTCCGCATTTGTTTTATTTTATTGCTCCACGGTCCTATTTTTCTAATAGGAAATTGAGGCTCAATCTTCAATTCATGATGGGGTTAAAAGAGGGATCCCACGCCTACAGGGAAATCACGACATGGGCACCAAATGGAAATATGGGTGCTAACTAGGGAATCCATGAAGGGTAGGCACTACCGAACTGGTTACGATGTGCAAAAGGAGTGGCTAGTGTTGCAATCGGTTGGGTTTGAACCTAAGGCATAATGATGGTAGTATGGATGGTTAATAATGCAAAGAAAAAAATGAAGGGAAAAAACATATCCCTATATTCCAGTTCAGGAATATATACCTCAAGTTTAGTAAACGTCGTGATTTTGGTAAAAAATTCCCCGTTATCCTATCAACACATGTAAACTAGAATGTGGGGTCAAAACACGTAGTGAAATCTCAAAAAAAAAAAAAATGGAATTTTTGGATATGATAAAAGCACTCACACCACACACATATGTACAAGGGACTACACTTTTTGATGTGACTCCACTGGGGAATAATTCTTCTCTAGTTTGATTCCCTTGGAAAATCCTTCCCTGTGTTTGATTGTGTCTGTTTTTTATTCTTCCTTTGATTGATTCATATCCTAGATCTAGTAGAGCTAAGGGATCTAACACGAATATGAGAGATTTGGAATAGGTCCATATTTATTGAAAAACAAAAAATTTCTCAGGTCCTTGCTTGTTTCACTATAAGTGTCACATGAGGCCCCTCTCCTTTTGATAGGCCCATGTCCTACGAGGTTCTATAAAAAATGTAGATTTGAAGAGAAACACGAAGAACTTTGAGGTTAGGCTTGTCCTCTGAGAAAGGTTTTTTCTGTGGACTATTCATATATTGTCTTTGTTTTAGTTTGAGTGTTTTTGGTCACATAGTTCACTATCATCTAGTTTGTTGAATTCTTGTGTGTGGTTTGTTTTCACTTCTTAGAGAGATTATGTTTTTGTTTGATAATTTCAGTGAAGTTGGGCTAAGAACCCAATAGATATGAAGATATGTAGTTGTGCTTGTCATTAGTTACCTTGATTATCCTTGTGTAACCATTGTCCATTACTATATTAACCCTTCTAGGTGAGTTTTGGGTGAGTTCCCTATAGTGACATTTGAGTGGGATGATCTGGATTCATTCTCAATATCCTATAGCCACTTTTCTTATAACTTGTTTATGGTTTCCATTTTCATTGCGTGTTCTTTCATAGATCAGGAATTGTTAGACAAAAAAAAGATTTATTGCATGCTAGATTTTCTTTTGAAGCACTAGTGAACAAATGCATCAGGAGCAAAGAAAAAAGGAAAAATTCTCTCTCCCTCCCATAGCTAGAGTTCATCAAAGTGAATGATTTGCTATGTCATATTTGCATTGTTTGGTTTGGCCAAAAGTCCAAACATCACTAAAGTTTCATATGCTACTCTTGAACTTAATAAACAAACTTAAAAAGAAAACGTAATCTAAAATCAATTAAACATCTTCATTTTGATAGTGAACCAACATTAGATAGGCTCAGGGCATTGGAATAGGATTGGAGACTAAACTCTCCAAGGCCAAAAAACTCAACTATGAGTCATTAAAGAGAGTTAAAATCCTTTTTTGCAACCAGTGTGTTGGTAGCCTCCTCTAACATAGGAGTTAAGCATGAAGCTGCATCGGGGAAAGTACGAAGGTTAACCCTCTCTTCTTGTTTTGGTGTTTGTGAGATCACTTTGATTGTTACATATATAGGGGTTTTGTTTGTTTATACCTTCGGAACTTTGGGCTTAGTTACCCTTCCCTTACGTGCAGTCATAATTACAACTAATTTTCCGACCATTGATTGTTAGGTGGTAGTCTTAGTAACCTTTCCTAGGGAGCCACATTCTAGACTCAGATTTTGGACAAACGCATTATGGAGTGGTTCACCAAGTCCCTCCTACTACCCATTGCCATAGATCTAGCTATGGTTAGGGTGGCCACCAAGGAGAATGCCATATTGTGTGCCCAACACTTGGACTTGATCTATTTTCATTCAAGCACACTTTATGACATCATTTCAAATGCTCCCAGGACATCGAAAAATACAAGGAAGCCAAACCTAGGACTCCATGTCGATGGTGTCGTTGGTTATGTTTCCCATGCCTCTATGAACCAATTAGATGATCAAATGAGTCAAATTTCCATTACTTCACACATGTCATCTTCTATTTCTAGTGCTCAAACCACTACAGTCCCTTCTCAAACCTCCGAGGTGAATTCGGTGTAGTCTACACAACCGAATAATCCTCAACAACCTAGAGGAAAGAAGAAAAGGAATAAAAATAAAATTCCAATACTGAGAAAGGGACTGCCTCCACCCAAACACCTAGGATGGAGATACTAAGGAGAAAAGGAAGAGTCATTTTCCCTGCACAATTTGTGGGGATGACTATCCTACTCACCAATTTCCTTAGAAGGATGAAGTCCATATACTTTTGGCACAACATTAGGCCCCCCAACAACCTACTATCTTAACCCATTCTTTCGCCCCTCAACCTCAAATCATGGTTTCCACAAAACCTACCCCTCCGCAAGGGGGAATGCTAGGTACCCCTCACCATAAGGAGTCTTCCTTGAATTATTTTGTGTTCATGTGTGACAACACAGTTAACTTGTAGACTTAGGACAAGAACTATGAAATTTATGAGCCTTCCCATGTTGCCCCAGAATCAACATATTCTTCCTAGCCTAGTGCCTCTCTTCAGATAGATAAGCCCTCTTTTGATGAATCTCTTTTCCCATCAAAGGGTGTTATTTGGTGTACGACACATAATCCTAACACGCGGGCTGCCCACAATTATAGTATTGTGGAATACTTCGCCTAGGCACCTTGTTCCATGTCAGTTCTTGAAGTTCTACAAAGCTGCCCAACGCAGTGAAAAGCCTTGCTATCTATCATCGGTGGGGTATATCCCTCAGAGTCAAGCTTTATGACCTTTGATTCATCTCAGGTTACTCATAGGCACTCCCATCAAGTATCCTTCCAAATTAAAGTGAGAACGATGGGAAAAAACATCTTTCAAACAATACTTGATGAAGTAGTCTCGACTTGTATCATGTCTATTTCTTGTTGGAAGGATATTGTCTCCCCTAATCTCAATACATTTATGACACTTTTGAAAGAATTCAATAGACACATGTTCTAGCCTCATGGAATAATCATCATCTTACCCATTGAGTTAGGTCGAAAGACTGTCTCTGTTGATGTGGAGGTTGTCAATGCACCTCTTGAGTACAATCTATTACTTGGGCGTACTTGGTTCTACGAGATGACTGCAGTTGTCTTGTCAGTCTTTAGGGTCTTTTGTTTCCATCACCAAGATAAAATAATTACGATTGATCAACTCACATTCTCTACCCCAAACCTTGGATCCAATGCAGGGTCAAATGTACCGTTTATCGGTGATACCATGCAGTCTTATGTCAATATCGGTGCAGGGATGTTCAAATATCCTTCGCTAATGGGAATTTCTCCCCTCCCCCCATCGTCTCCCACTGTCCATGTAGATCCTTTAAACATGATTTTTTCATATGCAAGTGGATCCCTCAGATCTTTTGATCCTTGGGTGGTACCTCATCCAAAGGATTTTAGTTCATATGGAGCTTCCCTATTTCTCACCGTAGTCGATATTGTCGATCTGAAAATCCCATCATCATATTTTGATATTGTTCAACAACTCCATCCTCATATGGAGTGTTATCAACATACTCCACCCATATGGGTTGTTGGCTCTCTATGTTCCCATGATTTCCTAGATATTGAGTTTCCTTCATACGAGGCCATCTTGGAAGTCATGGCTTCCATAGACAACCCTAGGGAAGATCAAAATCATCGAGAATTCATCCTCCCTTATTTGGAACCGATGAGAGTTAGCATGATGAGTTTTGACCCAAGCTAGGGGGGCATTTTCTCAGGCATCCAATAGACCTCTCGCCCTTGACCCTTTTGCACCTCAGATATATTTTTCAGAACTTACCATTGAATTCTCTACTTTCCCCTTCCTTTGAAGATTCATGTTTCATACTTCCTTCAAGTCTTGATGGACCCCATCAAGGAGATTACATAACTCACTAAACCACTCATGATTAGTATATTTCGCTGCATAGATTCATTTCTATGTGGCATGGCCCCGACATGGTGAGCCATATGATGCCAACATCAGCTCATGAGTTCACAAATTATGAAAAAGATCCTTGTCATGAGCCTAGCAATGGGATATACTTGGTGTAAATCATCAAAATGTGTAGTGCCTTGTACATAGGTGTGTGGTGTGAGTGATTTCATTTTTCATATATCATATCCAAAAAATTCCAAAAATATTTTCGTTTTTGAGATTTCACTATGTGTTTTGACCTTGGAATCTTGTTTACATGTGTTCACAAGATTACAACATACACTAAACCTGAGGTACGTGTACTTAAAATGGCATATAGGGATAGGTTTTTCCCTACATTTTCCACTTTACATTATTAACCGCCCATACTACCAGCAATATCCCTTAGGTTTGAACCTGGATGGTTGCGATAATAGCCACTCATTTTGCACATCGTAATTGATTTGGTAGTGCCTACCCTTCATGGGTGCCCTAGTTAGCACCCGAATTTCCATTTAGTTCACATGTTTCATTTTCCCATAAGCCCAGGAACCCTCTTTTAGCCCCACCATGACTTGAATATTAAGCCTCATTTTCCTCTCTATGTCTATATTCTGTCCATATCCCATGGGGGTTCCTAAACGCTTTTTTTGTGTTACTTAATGGTCGCCTATGCATTTGATGTTCACGTCATGCTTCTCGTCGTTGCGTATCCTGGAGTTTGAAGTTTCTTAGCATTCTATTTCTGTAGCTACAGAGATACATGATCATGGTGAGAAGTGGTTTAAAACCATGACTTTGAACTCTTCTTTCTCCAAGGAATTATTTAAACCTGAGTATCAAGGAAATAACCTGTCCAAAAGAGTGCCCAGAAGCCACATGTTGGAATATTTTGACAAGGTGCTCAGGGTCATCCAAGGGTACTTTACATGTGAAGGGAGGTTCAATATGGTATACCAATACCATATCAAATTATTTCTACACTTTACTAGGAAAGAATACATGAACCTTCCCTTTTACCTTTTCAGGAGAATTAGCAAGATGTCAGATAAAGTCCAGGAAAAGTCCAAGTAGGTGGACACTAGTGTTTTTCACTCTGGTTTGATCAAAATGTTAGTGCTAGAGGAGTTGAATAAGACTAACACTAAATGGGAAAATTTCCTAGCTACATCAAACTTTCAGTTAGATATTTCTCCTACACCACAGTCCAAAAGACAAACTCCTACCCCTGTTGAGCAGACTATGTAGGTAGATTCAATCAAGAAGAGGAGAATGACTAGGAGTGATAAGTATTTTCTAGTTACTGATAAAACAGAAGAAGGTGGTCCCTCACAACCTCATGATAGATAAATTTCACCTGTGGAAGAACCTATTCTTGTGGAAATACCATCAAGAAAAATAGGGAAATTGAATGGCAAAAAGCTTGTTTTCATCCCACCAGTTGAAGTAGAAAAAGTCAAATCTAGAAGACCTTTTACTAGATTAGTAGCCATACAACATCATCCTATAAATCATAGTACATCAAAGACTTCAACTCAGAAAAAGGACAAATTTCAGATTCCCAAGAATCCCATGGAGGTTATTGATATCACCACTCCTCCTCATGAAGGTAACCCTACTTTAAAAATACTTAGGAGGCAACTTAAGGATGCAAAAGATGAAATTGACAAGTTGAAAAAGGAAGATTTGGATTCCAGAATTAAGTTGAAAGAGATGTTATATCTTTATGAAGAGACCATTGATAAAGCTAGGTACATGTCTAAGAGGTCTTTTCTCCTTCACAGGAAACTCAAGAATGTATACAGGTAGAAGAGAGCATGTTAAGCTGAGATCAGAAAATTAAAGGTAGAGTTACAGCCTTTCAAAGAAGAAGTGGCAAAAAGGAATTTAGAAATGATAGCTAAGGTGGCTACTAGAAGGAGTACCAGAACCAAAAGATAAATACAATTTGATCTTCCACATCAACATCATTTTTGTCATGGTTTTGTATGTAGTTACAACACTAAGTGGTGATTTTGGATTTTGAGTTAAACCTAGCATCTTTTATGTTTTCTCCAAAGTTATTTCAAGTTGTAAGGATTTCCAACATATTTGGAAGGTTTATCCTACTTCTGGTACAAGTTTTGAAGGGTCAAAATATCTTTGCAACAAAATAGGCTACTACAGGAAAGTTCCCAGCGCCTGGATTCATTGGCATTGTGATCTGGGTGTTTCAAGAAGGTTTGCAGCACTGACACTGCAAACTCTGATTATGAATATGTTTAATGCAAGAGGGATTTCCAGATGTCAAGATGAGCTTGAACCAACATTCAGGGGTTCAGTTGACTTTATAAGGGAACTTGCCTCAAGGAGCTACATGAGGAAAGGCCACATCATCAGTTATTAAAGACTTGTTCAATACGTTGAACAACACTTTCCTACAAAATATAAGTTTTTTATTTTCTTGTTTTACACATGTTTCCATGCTTCCCTTAGGCATGGAATCCTATGAGGAAGTTAAGAAGCAAATGGTACATGGTTCTTTTGATGTTTTGGTTATTTAAGATGGATTGTAATTGAAGATGAGGTTCGAATGGTTGCACATAAACTCTTATCTTTAGTCTATTTTTGTAACAAAGTTTTTTCCTGATGTATGGACCGGACTTAAGAATCTTTTAATGGTGAAAAATCAGTTTTTTCCTACTGTCATCTCTATTTTGTCTCACTTTGGTGTTAATATCTGGTGAAGGATTGTTTCCTTATTGCAGTAAATGCTTCATTGTGGTATTGTATACAAGTTGATCAAAGTCCTTTTTTTCTCTTTGGATAAAGAGGTTCTTATTCAAATGAGTTTTCTTTCGTATGTATCCTAGAAGTACATGATGTGATCTAATATACATATTTCACTTTCTTGCTAAGTCTTCTATCTTCTATTTATATCTTTAACCACTGATTTGAAGCCATTCAAAGCCTTATTTTCTGGTGTGTATTTCATGGAGGGTTTTGTGATTAACATTACAAACAAAAAGACTACATAGTGCACTTGGTAACTCCAAAGTTCAGTTGTGGATCCCAAGAGTAGGCACACGAGGGCTAATCCATAGTCACCTTTGGCTACACCTAAACTTGATACAGAAAAAATCATAAAGAAGGGAAAAGCTTTGCAAGGAGCCTCATCTTCTAAATTTTTAGTCATTTCTGGAGACCTACTTGACTATGTTTTCCATACACCAGTTTTTGTTTCTCATGTTTCTCATTTACCTATTACTGAAACTCCTAAAAAAACAGAACTAGGAGATTTTTCTATAGAATACTAAACTTTTTCCCCTGATTTGAAAGAAGAGAACTTGGAAAGTTTTGATTTTCTTGCATCTCCTGAAATTGTAAATTGGTTTAGACTTGAAATTTTGGAATATTTCCCTCTCTTAGGCTCTCCTTCTCCCCATTCTTTTAAATTTCATGTAACTAAATAAGAAGGAACCTTAGTTTCTTTTGACATTCCCTCAACTTGATTTAAGTCCCAACCACCTTTTGTTAAAACAAATCTTCTCCACCTTGTACTCCTTTTTTTTCAAAACTACATGTTATATGGATTTCATATTTACCTGTCAAATCACCTTCTACTTCTCCTAAAATTCAGAGTCCTCCTTTTCCAAATCAAATGGTAGGGATCAATCCTCCTCAGAACAAAATGGATGCCATTGTGGTTGTTAGTTATGCATCATTAGTGCTTCATCATCCCGTGAATTCTCTTCCTTTAGGAGATTATCTTAAGTACATGCCTAAATTTACAGGAGAGGAAGAAATCACTACAAATAACACCTTTCTTCATTTTACAGTTATGTATATAATTTGAATATTTAAAATGAAGATGTTTGGATGAGGGTTTTTGTGCAAAGTCTAGATGGAGAAGCTAGGAAGTGGTTTAGAAGTTTAGCTCCTGGATCAATAGCTGGAATTGAAGCCCTAGATGATATTTTTTTAAGACATTGGGGTGACAAAAAGGAATTCTTATATTACATTACAGAATTTGGGGCTCTTAAAAGGAAAGAAGATGAAGTAGTGTCAGATTTTTCGAAGATATTTAACAAGTTGTATAACAAAATTCCTACTGAGACAAAAAACCACAAAACCTCTGTTAAAATAACCTATGCAAGTGTATTTGATCTGGATTTATGTATTTTGTTGATCCAGGTGGATATTAGTGGCCACCCACCTTTTCCAAATGGCTCAAAATGGCTTTCTGGCAATTTTGGCAATTTACTATTTTTAGCAGGTTTTAACTTTCGGGGCCATTTTGAGGGCCCAAATGAAGGTTTTAAATATTGAGGTTCTCAATGATCTTTGAAGGAATAATTTATCCTCCAAAACTAATCTCCTCAATGATACCTTTCCAACGAGCTATCACACGCCTAAAACGGAGGTCGTATGCAAAAGTTACGACCCCAGGAAGTTGATGTACTCACTTACCCAAACGGGGCCCACATGACTTTTGGCTCTTCATCTCCTAGGGTTAGGTTTTTGGATGTCTAGGGTTGTTGGCATTCCTACTTATTGTAAAAAGGCCTTCATATCCTCATTGTAGTCATCTTCTTGCGAATGTGAGTAGCCGTCACATCTCTTCTCAGAGATAAGCTCTGTATTTTTACAGTCTCTGTACATTTCTTTCATTAATAGAAATCGTGAATTACTGTATATTTGTGTTTATGGTTGCATCTCTAACACATTTCTGTTATATTATTGAATATCTGTGATATCTATGTGCATTTCTTTATTATATCTCTGATCTCATTTCGTGCCGAAAATAATCTGGATCAGTGGTATCAGAGCAGGCTGCTCTTGATCATTTTTTTCAGTGCATGTCCCCGACGAGGTCCAAGTATAGCAAGTTGGGTCTCAAGCTTGTCTCTCTTGAAGATAATCCCTCTCGCAAACCCAAGAAACCCTCAATGGCAGAAGAAAAGAAAAACAACGGAGCAGACGATCCTATCAATCTGTTGCTTGAGCAAGCTCTCACGTGACAGAGGGACGAAATGATGGAGAATTTTTCCCACGTCCTTCAACACTTGCCGATAGCATCAAGAACATATTCATCAAGCGACCACTTTGGAGGCACCTCACCTTTCAAGGTACAAGTTAATTTTGATATTCATGTATTTGAAGAACAGATGGATGCAGAAGCCCTAGAAAAATGGTTAACTCTGCTGGAAGGTTATTTCTCTGTTCACAATTTTTCCGACAAAGAAAAGATCACCTTTGCACTCCTTAAAGCTCTCCCTCATGTCAAACATTGGTGGGAAACTTACTGGGAGCAAAGTTCCACATAGGAGTCTAGAATATATTGGGTCGATCCCACTTGGGATTTTTTTGTGGATGCAGTAAAAGAACAATATTACCCTGTTGGCAACTATGAGGACCAGTACATGAGATGGCCCACACTGCGGCAAGAGAGGGGCCAAGTAGTTCCGGAGTTCACCAATACCTTCCATACCTTGTGCACCAAGCTGGGTATCAAAGACTCCGAGCAACATTTGGTTCTGAAATACCATGGGGCTCTATATAGATACATCCAAACTGAAATGGATTTTCTGGACATCTCATCACTCGATGCTGCTTATCGATATGCTGTTAAAATTGAGCAAAAATTTAAGCACCAGAACAAACGAGAATTTAGGTCTGCAAATCCGCAACAACCAAAGTATGAAAAAGACGACCCTAACAAGTAGTCTCCCGAAAACCAGTCCAAGACATAAGAAAAGAAGGGTCATGGGAAGACAAAGAAGGACATCGAAAAATGTTGTGAGTTCCACAAAAGCCCCTGGCACAACACCGATGAATGTCACTCAAAACAGTCATTGGTGGTTGAGATCAAAGACAAAGAGCCGAACCCTGATTCAGAATCTGATTCTGAAAATAATGGTAAAGGACAGATCATTGACGCAGACCCCATTGCTATTGTCACAACTGCAACAATTCAACCAGAAGAACCAACAGATCCTGAAGAGGGGGAGCGCCTTTTTCATTCACAGATGTGGGTGAAGGGGAGCCCACTGCATTTTATTGTTGATAGCGGAAGCCGAAAGAACCTCATCTTAGCAGAGGTAGTCAAACAGTTGGGATTGTCGACAACACCGCACCCGCAACCATAAAACATCGGGTGGCTTAGGCAAGGACGAGATCTCTGTTTCAACCAACAGTGTCGATTGTCATATGACATCCAACCCTTCAAGGATGAGGTATTATGTGATGTTGCCCCACTGGATTTCTGTGATGTTCTCTTGGGCCAACCATATATGTGGAGACGCCATGCTGTTTATGAGTCTCGACCCCGTAGTGTCATTGTTACTTTGGGGGGTAATCTCTACAGAATACTAGAGGTAGTTCCGACTACCGTTCCACCTAAAAAGTGTCGCAAGGTGGTATCTCATACTACAAAATTCAGCTTTTTCACAATCTGTTCAAAAGGAGAACAAAAGGACACTGCAACCACTACAGCCTTGCCCCAAGAACCTTCTATCCAACAGAAGCAGGTCGGCAAGGCTGTAGCAAAGTACAAAGATTCCTTCTGCACATCGTCCTCTCATGTATCTCGACTTGTTGAGCAGCCTCAACCACAACAAGTTCGTGATAGATTTCCACAAACTAAGCAGCGTGACGTCTCCAACAAGACAAGCAGCTCACCAAGATGCAGATTCAACAAATGCTTTTCCCTCTC
>CBVK0100848452.1:0-12252 GCA_900067695.1 Picea abies | reverse complement strand
TATATGCCTCAAGAATTAATCCCCAAGTTGATCAATTAACTAAGTTGGTTAAATCACTTTCTATAGAAATGGAAAGATTAAAAATTGAAGGGAGACAAACAAATAGAAAACCTCAATATTTTAGAAACAGAAATAATTTCAGAAGATAAAACAACACACCTCAAATTATATAGAGATATCAAAGAAATAGAGAAAATCAAAAAGTTGAAGCTCCTCTATAGAACAATTTGGTTGATGATGAAGAGGGAAATAATGAGGAAGTAGATCAAGAGATTCATTGTTTGGGGGATACAACTACCTCCCCTCATTTAACCCAGTCTGCTTATGGAGAATCTTTAATGAGTAATCAACTGAATGAATTAAGTAAAGGAGAAAAAGTAAATGAAACTCAGAACAAATATAATTTGAGGTCAAAAAATAAGGAGGGGAAACCAAGTAAATCTACTCAACCTAAAAAATCAGATACCCCTCCCAAGACAATGGTTGCACCAAATAAAGAAAACAGAGAACAAAACAATGATCCCATTGTCAAGGCTTATGTTCAAGAGACAAAGGAAATTCTGAAATCCCAATCCTGTTTTAATTTTGAGAATGAAATCCATAAAACCAAGACTCTTGGCCCTCTCCTAGAGTTGATGAAAAATGAAGATTTCAAGAAATCTATTTCAAAGATGTTGTAGCCTGAATCTTTTTCCCATTCAACAGACTCAGTTAACTTGTAGGATGAGAAACCTACAGTTATATTGGGGCCACTGGTAGAAGACAGAGATGACTCCTCTCCCCCACTTTATACTTCTTTGAATGCACATGACAAAAAATTTCACAATTTCCTTATGGATTCAGGTGCATCCCACAACTTGATGCCTAAGGCTATCATGGATGAATTAGCTCTATAAATTACTAAATCATATCATGATTTGTATTCTTTTGACTCAAGAAAAGCAAAATTCCTTTGAGTTATTAAAGATTTACTTGTCACTCTTTTTCAACTACCTATGAAGAGCATATTCATGGATATTGTAGTTGCAGATGTTCCTCCCAAATTTGGGATGTTATTGTCTAAATCATGGATCAAGAGGTTAGGAGGGACATTGCAAATGGATCTTTCTTATGCTACCATACCAGTCTTTGGAGGTGAACACAAAAGGTTGTATATAGAAGCACACCTTGCATATATCATAAGTGATGAGGGAAACCCACCAAACCATCCCATCTATGTTGTTGATATTCATGTCGGATCTAGCATTCTATATCTTACTAATTTTCCTCAGTCACCTTTAGAAATAAAAAATCAGTCACCAACAACATGTGAGACAACTAGAAAAGGGGCGCTCAAACATGGAAAATTTATTTTGATGGTGCATCTTCCAAGGATAGTGTTGGTGTGGGAGTATTGTTCATTTCTCCTCCTCAAGAGGTCATAATCCTGTCCTTCAAACTGGAATTTAAGACCACAAAAAACATTTCAGAATATGAAGCATTAGTTTTGGGGCTTAGGGCTACCAAAGACATGAAAATTGAAGAATTCTCAGTTTTTGGATATGCAGAGCTGATTGTGCATCAAATCAGAAACATCTATCAAGCAAAGCATCTGACTCAAAGCTTATAGAAATGAGGTTTGGGACCTTATTGAAAATTTCTTCTTAGCCTTCAACATATCTTTTGTTCCTAGAGAGGCTAATACATTGGTTGATTCTAGAGATGTTTATGCTAATAATTTCAAAATCCCTCTACCTCCAAAGCCTAAGTATGATGTTAAGGTGAAATATAGACCTACTATACCTGATAATGTAAAGCATTGGAAGGTTTTTGAAGATGATCAAGAACTAAAGAGGTTTTTGGAAACAGTAGATGAATTTTTTGCTTTTCATATTGATCAAGATTTAGATGATGATAAAAAATGCATGCTGATAAATTTATGAACAAGATTGCAGATCATAAAATTGTTCAGTTGCCTAGCAACCATATTCCTAGAGGATTCATTCCCTTGGAGAGACCGTTTGATAATAATGATGTGGCTGTGAAAGTGAATGGTTCTAATGAAAATGCAGATCTGACATAGTGTAATCTTGGCACTGAAGAGGAACCCAAATATGTTAAATTGTCCAGTAGTTTGTCAACAAATCAAAGGTTTGAATATATCAAACTGTTGAAAGAGTTTGTTGATGTTTTTGCATGGAAGTATGAGGACTTGGAAACTTATGATACTAGCATCATTGAGCATAAAATGCCTTTGAAATATGACACCAAAACTTTTAGACAGAAACTAAGGAAGATCAACCCTATGTTATTACATATTATGAAAAAAAAGGTAGATGCTCATATCATTATACCTTTGAGGTATTATGATTGGATAGATAATTTGGTCCCTGTCAAAAAGAAGAATGGTGAGATTAGGATTTGTGTTGATTTCATAAACTTAAATAGGTGTTCTAGAAAAGACAACTACCCCTTACCAAATATGGAGCATATCTTGCAAAGGGTGACAGACTCAGTAAGGATTTCAATGATTGATGAGTTTTCAGGCTACAATTAGATTTATGTGTTACTTGAAGACAGAGAAAAGACAACATTTACTATTCCTTGGGTTACATTCATGTATGCTAAGATTCCTTCCGGTCTCATGAATGCGGGGGAAACTTTCCAACGTGTAATGGACATTGCATTTATTGGATAGAAAGATAAGTTTGTGGTTATTTACTTGGATGATATCATAGTGTTTTCCAAATCTGATCAAGAGCATTACCATCATCTAGAGAAAGTGTTTCAAAAGTGAAGAAAGTATGGGTTGTCCCTTAATCCCAATAAGTCTCTTTTTTCCATGAAGGAAGGTAAGTTGCTAGGACATATTGTCTCAGTTGGAGTAAAAATTGATCCAAATAGAGTAGAGGCTATCAAAAATCTTTCTCTCCCAAGGTCTAAGAAAAAAATTCAGTCCTTCTTAGGTAAGATAAAATTCCTGAGGAGATTTGTATCTAAATTTTTTGAGTTAGTGAAATTCATCAATGCCATGTTGAAAAAATGGAATGAAGTAAAATGGACACGAGAAGCAAGGAGTTCTTTTGAGCAAATAAAACAAGCATTGATTGATGCTCCTATTTTAATCAGTCCTATCTATTCAAAGGAATTTTTTATTTTCTCATTTTCCTCAAATGATACATTAGTTGTTGTCCTTCTTCAGAAGAATTCAGATGGAATGGAGCAACCTATTTCTTTTTTCAGTAGAGCCTTTAGAGATGTTGAATTAAGATATGGCATCATTGAGAAACGAGCTTATGCTTTAGTCAAATCCCTAAAAGCTTTCAAGGTATATGTTCTTCACTCAAACTTCACTCAAAAATCATTGCTTATGTCCCTTCAAGATCTGTGAAAGAAATTCTTAGTCAACCTGATATAGATGGGGGAAAAAGTAAGTGGATTACCAAAATTTTGGAGTTTGATCTTGAAGTGAAACCCACCAAGTTAGTGAAGGGTCAAGGTTTATCTAGATTGTTGGTTGAATCAAATTGTAAGGCATTGGGAGTGAATTTCATGAGTACTAACTCTATAAATCATCAATCTGATATTCCTAACAACAACTTGCAAATCAGTTCTAAATTGGCATAATGTAGTTGGTATAAGGACCTCATCCATTTCTTGCAAAATTTATCACCTCCCACTGGAATTGAGAAGACCAAGGTAATGTATTTGAAGCTTAAAGCAGTCAGGTATTGCATTATTGATCAGATTCTTTATTGGAAAGATCTTGTAGGGGTTCTTTTAAGATGTTTGGATCTAGAAGAGGCAAAACAAACTATGACTGAATTTCATGAAAGTCTATGTGGTGGTCATCACTTTTGGAGGACTACAACATTCAAGATACTCAGAGTTAGGTACTTTTGGCCTATCTTATTCACTGATGTGTGTGGAAAGATCATAACTTGTGACAAATGTCATAAATTCTCAGGAAAAAAACAACTCAAATATTTTCCTATGAAATCCATAGTGGTATATATCCCTTTTCAGTAGTGGGGGTTAGAATTTATGGATAAATCCATCCATCCTCAAGTCACTAGCATCGTTAGATTTTGACTGCTACTGATTACTTTACCATGTGGATAGAATCCATTCCCACCTTAAATGAAACACAAAAAGTGGTTATTGGTTTCTTGGAAGACATTCTGTCAAGGTTTGGTTGTCCTTATAAAATTGTTATTGATAATGTTGCAGCCTTTAAAGTTGAGCCTCTGGTGAAGTTTTGTGAAAAAATTGGGATTCAACTTATCCACTCTACTCCATATTACCCTCGAGGTAATGGATTAGAAGAATCCTCCAATAAAATCTTAGTGAATATCATTAGAAAATTGTTGGAAGATAACAAGAAGTCATGGGAAGATTGAGTAACCACCAAAATGTCAATTGGCACCACACCATTTCAGCTGGTTTATGGAATTGAAATTTTTTTCTCTCCTCAATTAGCCTTACTTGTGGAAAAGTTTCTTCAAGATCAAGAAAGGGAACCAGATGATATGATCAAGAAAATGCATCAACTTGTGGGAGTACAACAAACCAGGGAGCAACATTTTGATAAAGCACAGAGTCATCAACAAAAAATCAAAGAAGTTTTTGACAACAAAATGAAGAAGGAGGATTTTCAGCTTGGGGACCTGGTACTCAAGTGGGATTATAAGAGGAAAGACAAGGGAAAACATGGTAAATTATAATCCCTTTGGGTTGATCCTTTTAAAATTTCTGGAGTTTTGCAAAATAACACTTTTAAGTTGCAGAATTTGGAAGATGTTGAAGTTTTTAGTTAGTTTTGCAAAATAACACTTTTAAGTTGCAGAATTTCTGGAGTGGCTTCATTTCATTGTAAATATTAGTTTTTAGTTAGTTTTGTTTTCTTTCAATAATGACTCCTTGCCCAATGAATAAGGCATTGGAACTGCATATTCTTGGAGCCTCACAGGGAGGTCTCCAACCCCTGTGGAGCCAAATGTTAGCACATAGGATGGTAGGGGTTAAAACATCTTATATTTGTCTTGTTTTGAGTCATAGGGTCTTTAAGTATTAGTTTTTGGGTTATATCACATGTGATAACTAAATTTTTGAGTTGTCCATAAGCATAATCTTGTTTTTAATCTTGGATTAGTGCCTTTGGTTTCATGCTATCATTTACCATCATGAAGGAAATAAGGGACAAATGGGTCTCAAACCTAGTTGTAAATTCATCATCATCATATGTCATGTCTCAAGGATTGGTACACAAAATATCATTATATCATTTTCCAACTGTTTAGAGGTCAAATCGGATGTCAGTTTTGCTTGTTGCCAACTCACCTAAAAATTTGCAGCATGCCAAGAAGTACCTTATGCATTAATTTATCATTATTTCTCTTTGAAACGTGTAAGGGGAGATCTCATCATATTCAATGAATTTAACTCATTGTGTTTTTCAAGATTATGTCAAGAAACCATTCTAACAGTTCCCATGAAGCACACTACTAGAATTTGAAAACTGGCATTGTAGACTGCACTACAAACTAGTTGTAGCAGTTTGAGGAGGATTGGATGCTTTCATTTAAAAACCAACTCAAGTCCACAGAGCACCATCCTAATTCAAACATATCAGGTACCTCTTTGACGATTTCATGT
Organism: Picea abies; assembly: GCA_900067695.1. NCBI lineage: Eukaryota > Viridiplantae > Streptophyta > Pinopsida > Pinales > Pinaceae > Picea > Picea abies. The sequence continues at coordinate 6,618 of CBVK0100848452.1, read as the reverse complement.
TGATAAATTTGTTGATTGAGAATATAAAATTGTTGTGTATTGTGGGCGCTGCGAACTAGTGCTTGGCGCTGTAAACTATTAAATGTGAATGTGTTGCTAACCCTTTGCATGATTAAAACCCATTTTCTGATGTTTTAAAACCTATTCATTTATAAAAATTGTTATCTCAAGGTCATCCTACAACTTCCTTTTGCAAACAAGTTATATTTCCCACTGATAATTCTGCGTTGTGAACTATCTATTATAACCTTGCAACACCAATTGCACGTTGTAGACTGGCACTCTAAATCCTCTGTATTTTGATTGATAGAACCCTTGTTAATTTGAAATCTGTCTAAGGCCAGAGTTTTAACCAGTTGCTATAGGTTCCCTCTCAGACATGAAAAACATTGTTAGTCCTTCATAAAACCTATTTCAATTACACCACCAATTGTGTGTTGCGAACTGGTGTTGGCGCTGCAAACCCTCTATTTTTATAGATTTGTATTTTTGCTTGTCTGTATTTTCACTCAGACTGAATTGTTGTTCCTTTTATCTCTCCTAATTGCAAATTTCCCCACTCCATACCATTGTTGTGTATAGGTTTCCAGACAGGTGAACTTTGAGTATATCAACTCTGCAATCAAACCCTAAAAACCATTGTTTTACTATATATTTCACATAGCATTGTCATAAGAGGTTACATGAGGTTTTTTAAGATAGAAATCATGGACATTCGGCAAAGAAAGAAAATTCACAAAGGGGGAGAGATTGTGAGAACTGAACCATATGATATACAACTCATTAACTCTGGACCTTTTTTCAAGGAATCCTTTCAGAGGGTGGGTTGCCTCAACTTTTGTCAGAAAATGAAAAGAGGGCATCCTAAAGTGGCCAAGTAATTTTCACTTAATTTCAATGGAACAAAGACTAAGGTGGGTATGTTGGAGTTTGAAGTTTATAAGTATTCTATTTATGTAGATACAGAGATACCTGATGATGGTGAGAATTTGTTTAAATACGTGCCCTGGACTCTTCTTTAACTAAGGAATTATTTAAACTTGAGTATCAAGGAGATAACATGTCCAAAGGAGTGCCCAGAAGCCACATGATGGAATATTTTGATAAGATGCTCAGAGTTATCCAAAGGTACTTTACATGTGAAGGAAAGTTCAATATGGTATACCAATACCATATCAAATTATTGCTACACTTTAATAGGAAAGAATCCATGAACCTTCCCTTTTACCTTTTCAAGAGCATTGGCAAGATGTAAGATAGAGTCCAAGAAAAGTCCAAGCAGGTGGACACTAGTGTTTTTCACTCTGGTTTGATCAAAATGTTAGTGATGGAGGAATTGAAGAAGAATAACACTAACTAGGAAAGTTTCCTAGCTACATCAAACATTCAGTTAGATATTTCTCCTACACCACAGTCCAAAAGATAAGCTCCTACCCCTGTTGAGCAGACTGTGCAGGTAGATTCAAGAAAGAAGAGGAGAATTAACAGGAGTGATAAGTCTTTTCTATTTACTAATAAAAAAGAAGAAGGTGGTCCCTCACAACCTCCTGATAGAGAAATTTCACCTGTGGAAAAACCTATGCATGTGGAAATACCATCAAGCAAAATAGGGAAATTGAAAGGCAAAAATGATGTTTTCAATGCACCAGTTGCTACAGAAAAAGTCAAATCTAGAAGGCCTTTTACTAAATTAACATCCAAATAGCATGCTCCTATAAAGGATGGTACAATAGAGACTTAAGCTCAACAAAAGGACAAAGTTCATATTTCCAAGAAGACCATGGAGGTTTTTATATCACTACTCCTCCTCATGAAGGTAACCCTACTTTCAAAAAACTTAGGGGGCAACTTAAGGATGAAAAAGATGAAATTGACAAGTTGAAAAAAGAAGAATTGGATTCCAAAATTAAGTTGAAAGAGATGTTAGATATTTATGAAGAGATCATTGATAAAGCTAGGATCATGGCTAAGAGGTCTTCTCCCCTTCACAGGCAAATCAAGAATGTATACAGGCAATAGAGAGCCTGCCAAGTTGAGATCAGAAAATTAGAGGCAGAGTTATAACCTTTCAGAGAAGAAGTGGAAAAAAGGAATTTAGACATATTGGCTAAGGTGGCTACTAAAAGGAGTACCGGAACCAAAAGATAAATACAAGATGATCTTCCACATCAGAATCATTTTTTTCATGGTTTTGTATGAAGTTACAACACTAAGTGGTGATTTTGTATTTTGAGTTAAACCTAGCATCTTTTATATTTTCTCCAAAGTTATTTTAGGTTGTAAGGAGTTGCAACATCTTTTGGAAGGTCTATCCTACTTATGGTACAAGTTTTGAAGGGTCATAATATTTTTGAAACAAAAAAAGATGCTATAGGAAAGTTCGCAGCGCTTGGATTCACTGACATTACAAACTGGGTATTTTAGGACAATTTGCAACAGTGGCGCTGCAAACTCTGATTATGAATATGTTTAGGGCAATAGGGATTTCTAGATGTCAAGATGAGCTCCTACCATCATTTAGGGGTTTCCTTTCACTTTAGAATGCCACCTTCCTCAAGTAGTTGCATGAAGAAAGGCCACATCATCATTTATTAAAGACTTGTTCAATACGTTGCCAACACTTTCCCACAAAATAGTAGTTTGTTATTTTATTGTCATACACATGTTGCTACACTTCCCTTAGGCATGGAATCCTATGAGGAAGTTAAGGAGCGAATGGTACAAGGTTATTTTGATGTTTTGGTTATTTAAGATGGATTGTAATTGAATATTAGGTTTGAATGGTTGCACATAAACTCTTATCTTTAGTCTATTATTGTAACAGAGTTTTTTTCCTGATGTATGGACCAGACTTAAGAATATTTTAATGGTGAAAAATTAGCTCTTTCCTACTGTCATCTATGTTTTGTCTCACTTTGGTGCTAATATCTTGTGAAGGATTCATCAGGATGAGTGTTTCCTTATTGCAGTAAATGTTTTATTGTGGTATTGTATGCAAGTTGATCAAAGTCCTTTTTTTCTCTTTGGATTAAGAGGTTCTAATTCAAATGAGTTTTCTTTCATATGTATCCTAGAAGTACCTGATGTGATCTGATATACATATTTCACTTTTCTTGCTAAGTTTTCTATCTTATATTTATATCTTTAACCACCGATTTGAAACCATTAAAATCCTTATTTGTTGGTGTGTATTTCATGGACGGTTTTGTGATTAACATTACAAACTAAGTTTCACATCCATTTTCCACACTTTATAACAATTATTATTTACATTCATATGGGTATTAGGCTTACATCTACAACATTCTAGGTGTGACTTCTAGTGCTAACATATGGAATAAGAGATTGGAAATTGTGCAGAAGGCTATTACAAGTCAGGTTCAAGACAAAGAATGAAGATATTGTGCAGAAGTATACAAGATTGAGTTGTCTAATGGAGTATGTTACACAATGCATTGCGACATGGAGTAAAGTACCTAGGAAAAAATGGAAACACTTGTTTGTACACACCTTGGACACAATTTGTTAGGAACCTAACCCTCACGTAGGTAGAACAATATATTTGGATGTAATAAAGGTCAATAGTAATAAGGCCTTGCAATAAGGTAGAATAAGTCGAATATAAGAAGCCCTAATAGACTTTGCTATTATCTTAAGTACATGCCTAAATTTACAGGAGAGGAAGACATCACTGCAAATAACACCTTGTTTCATTTTAGAGTTATGTAGATAATTTGAATATTGAAAATGAAGATGTTTGGATGAGAGTTTTTGTGCAAAGTCTAGATGGAGAAGCTAGGAAGTGGTTTAGAGGTTTAGTTCCTGGATCAATAGCTGGAATTGAAGCCCTGGATGATATTTTTTTAAGACATTGGGGTGACAAAAAGGACTTTGTATATTACATTATAGAATTTGGGGCTCTTAAAAGGAAAGAAGATGAATCAGTGTCATATTTTTCGAATATATTTAACAAGATGTATAACAAAATTCCTACTAAGATAAAAACCCACAAAAACCTCTGTTAAAATAACCTATGCAAGTGCCTTTGATCTAGGATTATGTCTTTTGTTGAGAGAGAGAAGGTCCACAAAATTGGCCCATATGCAATATGTTTCTCTAGAGGTTGAATCAAACATATTTGTAGCAGATAAGTTGAGGAGTAAATCTGATAGAGATAGGAGAAAAAAAAATAGAAGCCTCATCTTTAGATGCCTCAGGAATTAATCCCCAAGTTGATCAATTAACTAAGTTGGTTAAATCACTTTCTGCAGAAATGGAAAGATTAAAACTTGAAGGGAGACAAACAAACAAAGAAAATTAGAAAGTTCCAACTCCTCTACAGAACAATTTGGTTGATGATGAAGAGGGAAATAATGAGGAAGTAGATCAAGAGATTCATTGTTTGGGGGATTCAATTACCTCCCCTCATTTAACCCAGACTGCTTATGAAGAATATTTAATGAGTAATCAACTGAATGAATTAAGTAAAGGAGGAAAAGTAAATGAAATCAGAACAAATATAATTTGAGGGAAAAAAATAAGGAGGGGAAACCAAGTAAATCTACTCAGCCTAAAAAATCAGATACCCCTCCCAAGACAATGGTTCCACCAAATAAAGAAAATAGAGAACAAAACAATCATCCCATTGTCAAGGCTCATGTTCAAGAGACAAAGGAAATTCTGAAATCCCAATCCTATTTTAATTTTGAGAATGAAATCCATAAAATCAAGACTCTTGTCCCTCTCCTAGAGTTGATGAAAAATGAAGATTTCAAGCAATTTATTTCAAAGATGCTACACCGTGAATCTTTTTCCCATTCAACAGACTTAGTTAACTTGTAGGATGAGAAACCTACAGTTATATTGGGGCCACTGGTAGAAGACAAAGATGACTCCTCTCCCCTACTTTATACTTCTTTGAATGCGCATGACAAAAAATTTCACAATTTCCTTATGGATTTAGATGCATCCCACAACTTGATTCCTAAGGCTATTATGGATGAATTAGGTCTATAAATTACTAAAGCATATCATGATTTGTATTCTTTTGACTCAAGAAAAGTAAAATGCCTTGGAGTTATTAAATATTTACTTGTCACTCTTTTTCAACTACCTATGAAGAGCATATTCATGGATATTGTAGTTGCAGATGTTCCTCCAAAATTTGGGATGTTATTGTCTAGATCATGGATCAAGAGGTTAGGAGGGACATTGCAAATGGATATTTCTTATGCTACCATACCAGTCTTTGGAGGTGAACACAGAAGGTTGTATATAAAAGCACACCTTGCATATATCATAAGTGATGAGGGAAACCCAACAAACCATCCCATCTATGTTGTTGATATTGATTTCAAATCTAGCATTCTACATCTTACTAATTTTCCTCAGTCACCTTTAGAAATAAAAAATCAGTCACCAAAAACATGTGAGATAACTAGAAAAGGGGCGCTCAAACATGCAAAATGTATTTTGATGGTGCATCTTCCAAGGATAGTGTTGGTGTGGGAGTATTGTTCATTTCTCCTTCTCAAGAGGTCATAATCTTGTCCTTCAAACTGGAATTTAAGACCACAAAAAACATTTCAGAATATGAATCATTAGTTTTGGGGCTTAGGGCTGCCAAAGACATGAAAATTGAAGAATTCTCAGTTTTTGGATATGCAGAGCTGATTGTGCATCAAATCAAAAACATCTATCAAGCAAAGCATCCAACTCAGAGCTTATAGAAATGAGGTTTGGGACCTTATTGACAATTTCTTCTTAGCCTTCAACATATCTTTTGTTCCTAGAGAGGCTAACACATTGGTTGATTCCATAGATGTTTATGCCAGTAATTTCAAAATCCCTCTACCTCCAAAGCCTAAGTATGATGTTGAGGTGAAATATAGACCTACTATACCTGATAATGGAAAGCATTGGAAGGCTTTTGAAGATGATCAAGAACTAAAGATGTTTTTTGAAACAATATATGAATTTTTCACTCTTCATATTGATCAATATTTAGATGATGATAAAAATATGCATCCTGATAAATTTATGAACAAGATTGTAGATCATAAAATTGTTCAGTTTCCTAGCAACCATATTCCTAGAGGATTCGTTCCCTTGAAGAGACTGTTTGATAATAATGATGTGGTTGTGAAAGTGAATGGTTCTAATGAAAATGAAGATATGATAGAATGTAATATTGGCACTAAAGAGGAGCCCAAATATGTTAAATTGTCTAGTAGTTTGTCAACAAATCAAAGGGTTGAATGTATCAAACTGTTGAAAGAGTTTGTTGATGTTTTTCCATGGAAGTATGAGGACTTGGAAACTTATGATACTAGCATCATTGAGCATAGAATACCTTTGAAATATGACACCAAACCTTTCAGACAAAAAATAAGGAAGATCAACCCTATGTTATTACGTATTATGAAAAAAGAGGTCAAAAACTGCTTGATGCTCATATCATTATACCTTTGAGGTATTATGGATGGATAGCTAATTTGGTCCCTGTCAGAAAGAAGAATGGTGAGATCAGGATTTGTGTTGATTTCTTAAACTTAAATAGGTCTTCTAGAAAAGACAACTACCCCTTACCAAAGATGGAGCATATCTTGCAAAGGGTGA
>CBVK0100848448.1:0-14781 GCA_900067695.1 Picea abies | reverse complement strand
AAGGGTTCCTCCTTCTTTCCCTTATCCTTTCCTCCTTCCATTTCTCCTCTATCTGTCAATGCTTTCCCCCTTCCCCCATGCACACAGGGAAGTTTAGATGTATGATTCCATTGTCATTACACCTTTGTTATATAGCAATATATTAATCGAAGTATAGATAAATTGAATGTACGTTCCTCAACGTCCCCATAGAAAATATTTCTCCACTTCATTGTACGACTTTGTTGTGTCTACTGCAAACTCTGTTATAAAACCTACCACAATATTATCAAACCAAAAGTCTATTGCACGGGTGAATTTGTTGTTCACCTGTTGAAGTTTCTCACTATGTATTGGCTTCCACTTGAGCTATCGAATCTGGTTTGTTGCATGGTTATTTGTTAGCCTTAGTATCCACTCTTGTAATAAATGTGGAAAATCACAAAAAAAGACTTCATGCAAACCATTGAACACGTATCTCTCCATATATTTGTGGGGTGTTAATATAGGGTTTCTATTGTCTTTCTATGCAAACTCTAGCTCTTTTGTTCTCAACCATCTTTTGATCTCTACTTTTGTGGAATTCCACGGTCTCAACATCCCCTTCTATTGGCTCATTGCTTTCTTCTTTTATTCTCTCTTTTCTTGGTCAACTTATCTCATCTACTCATCCCTCTCTTGTTCCTACCAACGACAATAGAACCATTTGTTGGTTTACTTCCTTGTTCTACCCACTGTCTAAGTTTATTGACCAAGGATTCACATTTGTCGTGTTTCCACCAAAGCCTCTAAAACTATCAGCCCTCCTGGTAAACCAGAAGGAAACACAACACACAGAATGTGTTGTGCAGTCTCACCTGAGATAGCTTTAATGGGTGGTTGTAAGACTCATGTGTTTACAGCCTAGGATTGAGTGTGAGATAAGGGAGATAAATATTGACCCATTATTATAACTGGTAAAAGAAACATGTTATTCACGACTATGCAATAATTTCCATAGCTTATCCCCTCAATAACGCAACATCACTTAAACAGACAATATAATAACTCATTCATTCAACAGAATAATAATTTCTTCAGACAATAAATATATGCAAGCATTCATCACATAACACATATTCTACAGTGATTCACCCCCTCCTAGGGCAACGTCCACAAAGATTTGGCTCTCATCTCTTTTATTATATTGCTTTCGCATCTACAGCGTCGTGCACTTTACAATCCTCCATGGTCGGGTGAGATCTATATGAGGTGGACTATATCGCACCAGGCTCCCTAGCCTATGATATAACCCTCAAGATATACCCTTCCTCAGTTTCCCTCTAGCTCAATAGCTTATACAAAAATAGGTCATCCAACAAAAACCCCTTACATATCACATCAACTCATGTGTAACTACTATATCAACAACACTATGAACTAACAACTAACAACTTGAACCCTCTATAATACCTCGGTATCTATATTTATACATTTAAGGCTCTTTAGCCATTACAATACCTTACCAAAACCATAACCCTATCGTTGTTATATCTTCCTCCCATGCGTGCGTGTTGTTCTTCCTTCCATTTGTTGCTTTCCTTGCATGTGCATGTGTTGTGTTTCCTTCTAGCTATCGCTTTCCTTGTGCATGCTTTCTTTCTCAAAAATGCCTTTTTTTTCTGCCTTGGCCTTTATCCTGCCTCCAACACTCTCTCAACCAAGAACCAGGATTAATTACTTAGGCTCTATAACCATGAAATAACATTGGTAGTTATGTGTGTGTTTTTTCCTTTTCCTACCTACCGCCTTTAGTCTTGTATGTATGTTTCTCTATTTCATTACTATCATTGCTTCCAAGAAGAACCGGTCTATGTTTAATTATTTTCTACTAGGTGTTTAGCTATCGAGGAAATGTTTTTCATGCTTCATGCCAAGTGCATGGAAGAATCATTGTCCTCCATTAAAAGAAATGCAAATTACTATAAATATTAATGTATCTACTACACCGCATGAGGTTGTAGATGACTCACTTTCATTCATAAGTTTTATCCATGCATTCAAAGGTGAGAATTATGTGTGACACGTCTTTCTCTATTTGTAAAATTGATGCCTTACATGTTCAATTTATGGATGCCAATGTCAAGTGACTTATGCAAATCTAGTTACACATAAGGTTGGTCAATAAATTTGAACATATTTCCATGTTTAGTACTTCAATTCTATTTTTAGATAAATACATATAGTCCATTCTTCATGCTTCACGCCTAATGGGAATCGTCACCAACTCCAGCTGCTAGTTGACACTGATTGTTTGTCTTGCTCCAAGTTCACGAACCTGAGTGTATATAAAAGGGGTAAGTTGTTCTCACTACATAAATCCTTATAGATTAATCATTTGTTCAAGTAGCTAACCCTCGAGTGTACCTTATGTTGGGTGGAGATTCTACTTAACCTTAACCTTAATGTCATGTTGTTGAGCATCCTTGTTGCAAATTTGTTGTATGGTTATGATAGGTTAGAGGATTTCATGTATTCCATGGCTTTCTCTCCTCTAAAGGAGGAGGTATATTAACAAGATTGTAACTAATGTCAAGGAGAAGACAATGACGCTATTATTGTTATTGATGATCAAAGTTGCACTCTAATTGATATTTTTTGGTTGGTTTTGAGGCACCATGGATGATTTGGAGTACAATAGTCCCAATCTCTTTTCTTCACTTTTTCCCCATTATTAATGATTATGAATTTTTTTTAAATCAATTGTTTCAATGTGTTTTTTATATGAGCACCAATGTGCTTTGTTATTGGCGGTGCGCTTTGTTATTGGGGGTGCATTGGCATGCTTTTTGTTGGGGAGAGCACCGATGTGATTTTTATTGGGGAGAAAACTGGTTAGTTTTTTTATTGGGGGAGCACTGGTGCCAGTGATAGGAACATTACCATTGGTGTGATATTCATGTACAGTGCACACCGCAAACCGTGGAAAAAAAAAATTAAAATAAAACTGACAATAATAGGGTTTGGGATCCATTGCAATGAGTGATTGCAATGCAACATATACCAAACGCCCCATATACAAGTAAAGAAAACCTATAAAAATCTATTTCTTAAAAAAAAACTACTTGTGAAATATAGAGAGGAAAACAAAGAGAAACAACTGGGAAGCTAGGGCTTCCAATACTGAATGTAACTATGAAACCCTTTTAGTTTTTTATAATGCACTGAAATTTGTTTGAATCAATCATGGGAAAGATTGAGATGATGAATAGAATAAAATCACATACCTAAAATTTCTCCTGTGCAAATTTGTATGTAAATTTGGCTCTTCAAAAAAATCTACCCACTCCAAAGAATTTGCTTGTAAATATCCCTTGCACAAATCTCCCCTCTAAAATTTGGAAAAATAATGAAATAGTGATTAGGATTTTCATTTATAAACACATACATTTTGAAAATATAAAATTCCCACTCATTTTTTCGCTGTATATTTCAGCACATTCATTTGGTTTGGTAAAAAAAAAAAAATTACACTTTAACGATGCGCCCAATAGTAAGATGCATCGATGCATTTGTTATATGAGCACCGGTGTGCTTTGTTATTGGGGGAGCACATTTTTTTTTTTGTTGGGGGAGCACCAATGCACTTTCTTGTTGGGGAGAGAATCGCGGTGCTTTGTTATTGGGGGAGCACTGATGCTATTGACATGACCATGTGCATCGGTGCACTATTCCTGTACAATGTGCACTGTGAACCGCAAGAGAATTTTTTTAAAAGAAAATTGAGATCCAATAGAATGAGGGATTTCATTGTAGCATATAGAAAATTCCCCATATACAAGTAAAGAAACCCTATAAAAACATGTTTCTTAAAAAAATCTACTTGTGAAATATAGAGAGGAAAACCAAGAGAAACAACTAGGAAGCTAGGGATTTGTTGATGACTGAATATGTTCAATATTTCAACAACAACATCATGAGGATAAATCCACCTATGTTTTTAAAGAGGTGGTGCTTCTCTGCAATTATATTATGAAAATACAGTTTTAACAAAAGAGTATAATCACAAAAAAGGAAAAGTTCATGAGAAAGGGACTAGGAACTTATTCAATGAATAAATAAAATGCATTACAACATTATACATAAATTAAAGCAATAACATATAATATTATCATGGTTCTCATATCCATCACAATATATGCAAGATTTCTCATATCATAAGACAAAAAATACATAAGATCACAATGCAGAGAACTTTAGATGAGTATTGCATTTAAAACTGAAAAATATTATGATGAGCACACTCCAAAAATCTCATACTCAAAAATCTCAAAGTCTCAGAAATCATTAAGGCTATGCCCCAAAATAGTTCTTTGGGGAACTCAAAAAATAAATATCTAATTTTATAAATAAAATGTAAAGTGTTCAATAATATAAAAGGAGTTTTTCCAAACAGACTGGGATTGGGCTCTCGTGGACCTTTAAAAGGAAGACCTGGACCTGGAAGAGAAGAGAAAAAAATTAGAAATCGGCTATGAGTTTTCATGACATGAAAAGACGAGCTAGATAATTTCTAAATGAGAAGTAAAGAATATGGGAAATTATGAAAATGACCACTTGACTTACAGTGATGGATTCCCTCAATGTCTCATTTGTTAGTTGGGATGTATTTTATAATTTATTTTCTTGGAACTACCTGACCAGTTGTAACTATTTTTTTCTGATCCGATTCACTTATTTTGATTAAAGAATTATTTAACCAATTTTCAATATATTCTCTCATGGGTACAACTGTTATCTCTTGTCTAACTTTGATATCGAATAATTCATTTTCAATATCTTTAAAATCCATTGTGAGTTGGTGGAGGGCATCTTCGATATCATCATTCTTGTTTACATAACGGACAAATCAACTTTCTACTTTTGTCTCTGAGAATCCAGTCACGTTGTTAAACCTTTCTGTTGATAATATTTTTAGGTAGTCCAACTTTTCTTCCATTTGTTCTTTGGCTAAAAGTAGTGAGTTCTTAATTAAATGTGGGTCCTCCACATCTTCAGTTGACCTAGATAGTTTTAATTTAAAAATAATAATTCACCCCTTTTTTAACTAATGACATCACATTTCGCTAACATTTCTTTTAAACATTTAATTATCTTGAGCCAACATGATTTTGATTGTTTTAAACGGATTGTTGAAGGCAAATCCTCTTCCTTTCACAAAAATTCATAAGGCTTAAAACCCTTGCGCTAAAAGTAGAGATAGCTCCTTTATAAAATTCTTCATCATTTTCCAAGTCTCCTTAAAGATATTACCTGAAGTGTGTCATCCTCGAACCTAAAGAGACAAAGTTGGTTACCAACTCCCAAGTCTCAAGAATCAAGGATATTCTCTTCTGGATGTTGTCACCAACATATTTCCTAATAGTAGCTAACAAACTTGATGTTCCCTTCAATCTTGAACTTGATTCTGGTTTATCTTCTAGAGTCTTCAATGGTTGTATGGTGGTGATATGACTTGAAAACAATGGTGGGGGAATCAAGACATTCTCTAATTCTCTTACCCTTTCTTTCATAATTGCATTTTCATTTTCTATATCTTCAATTGAATATTTTATGGCTTCTCATGTGGCCTCATGGAATTCCATGACTTTAGAGAGTGGAACCCCTTGAAAATCAAGTTTTGAATTCCATTTCTCTTGAATTTTTTTATTCTTTGAATTCATCTTTGCAATGACTAATTTTCTTGAGTTTCTATTTAATACAGCACGATGCAAAGTAAGCAACTCTTCAAATATAATTGGCTCTTAGGTAGCCAATTCTCTTGCAACTATTCTTCTCTCACGTAGTCTTTGTTCTTCACCCACAACCTCTATCTCTTCAACATTCATGTCAGTTTCCATATAGTTTGGACCAATTTTATTTCCAGGTATGCCTTCATCTTCTCCCTCTTTATTTTTATCTCTCTTCCTTTTACTGGCAATTGGGAGTGTGTTCAACTTATCAATATTTCCCTTAGGAGGGTTTTGGTCTCCTCCATCATCAAAATTATCTATTGAAGACTTTTTTTGTTCTTGGGTAGAATTTTGTGATTTTCCTTTTGTTGAGATGTTTTTTGGGGCAATATTAGGGGACCATGAACTTCTTTCATTTGTAACTCGTACTTGTTGTTTGTGATGGTCATTTGTACTAAACACTGTCTCAATATCATATTGCACCTTTTCAACTCATAACACTTGAGGATTTTGACTGACACCTTATTCTTCTCCAAATAAAATTGTATTAGCAAACAACATGGTGTAACCTACTATTTTCATGTGAGTCATGAATAGTTGATTAGGGTCGAAACCCTTGATCTCATTAGCTTTATTGAGGTTCAATAAATCAAAATGAGTCAAAGTTTCATCTAAATGGGAAATTCTTTTCAAATTAATTTCCCCAATCTTTCATGGTAAGGGGATAAACTATTTTTTCCCTTTTTCATTAAAAAAGTGAGCCCAAAACTTGTATTGTTTACATACTTCAACTATGAACAATCTATCATAAACATAGTAGGGTAGAAATGAAGGTTTTCCATGTGAGCCATAAAGTCTGATGATACTAAAATTATCCATAGCTTCTAAGCTTCCTTTCCCAACTAATAAGGATTCAACCTCTAGAGGTAACCTTGATGCATTAGGGCCATAAATTAATCTTTTGAAAGAAGAGACAAAAGCATTGTGTGCCTTGCAAAAATTGTATGCAACTTTTTGCTTCTAGAGTGCAGGGTACCACATTTGTACAAGGTCAATTTTACAATTAACCTTCTTGGCCAAGGGTAGTCCCTTGAACACGTGATAGTAAATCATGACAAAAATAAAATAATAAGACATGTAAAACCTTTTACTTTTGCGAAAGTTTCCAAGTTTAAAGGATAAATCACTTGAAATAATCCTTAACCAGTCGAAAATGGCGTTCTCATGAATTGAAAAATACATTATATATAAAGCAAGCTTGGGAAGAGTAGTTGTGGACTCTTGTCTAGTTATACTGGAAAATAACCATGCCATTTCTTTGTAAATATTTAGTGAACATACCTAAATATTGGAGAATTCTTCAAGAATTATCATCAGATATTCAAGGTATCTCTGTAAGAGTTTGGTTCCTCCTTTTTTGTCTTAAGAAAATCCTTGGCTTCAACACTCCTGAAAACCATGGTTTGTTCAAGGATTTTGAACATTATTTTAAAATTAGAGGGGGGCTATAGAAATGGGTGATTTCCCTTATGATTGAATAATTCTTCTTTTCTTATCAAATTTATCAATACACCATAAGATCAATTCCTTGAAGTTGTATACCTCTAGAACACACCATGTTGATGCAATTCTGGATGTCCAAATCATGTTCAAATTCTTCTCTATAAGTGGTAATGCAGAATAGTACATGTAATCATGTGACCACTAAAATATTTGATCTTCTTGTCCCAAAAGATTTATGTTGTCTCTGCAAAACTGTTATTTTCTTCAAGTTGAAATATTACCCAAGGTGACGGACTTAACAATAGTTTTCAAGTTTCCAATATCGAAAAACACTTGTTTTATTTTAACACGCTCAACAGCTTTTAATTTGAAAATTTTAAACGATAACTCATATTAACGTTTACGGAAGGTTGCCTCGAGAATATCATAATTAATAACTGCATTGACAACAAAACACCAATAGTAATTTTTGGAAACAATAATTTAATGGAGGTCAGGAAATGTGAACGGGAAAGGGTGTAAAGTGTTTTAGTGTCGCGAGGCAGCAGATGATCGAGAAGATGGATGACAAGAACAGCGGGATAATGGATTATCGAGATCGCGAGATGGCAGGATAATGGGATGCAAAGGTAAGACTTGGTAACGAGAGTTGTAAAATTATATAAGTGTTAAAAAATTGTGGGATAGTGGGATCGAGATAGGGGATCAAGATCGAGGTTGTGGTAAGACTTAATAAAATAACTTGTAACAAGTTTGAAGTTATGGGACAATGTACAAGTGAAATTGTGGATGAGAAGGATGGCAGGGTGACAAAATGAAAGGCACGGTTCTCTACACCCACAGATGGATGCTTTCTTTAAAGAAAATTTATAATTATGGAGGAAATCTAAGAACGAACTATACAATAATGTAGACACAAGATTTGATTCGAAATCTAAGAACGAACTATACAATAATGTAGACACAAGATTTGATTAACCCTTTAATGGTCAACAATTGGATCCAATTGTGGGACAACAACCCCCTGCAAGTTACTAAGAATCCAAAGAAATCCTTAGAGATTGGGAAATGGAGTCAATCAAGAGAATAATACATGAGGGAAAAGGGGAAAATAAACAAGGATATATAAAGGGAAAAACTATGTATAGATTATAGTTTGGGGATTTCATGAGAAAAAAATTGTAAGGTATTTCCCATTAATAGGCAATGTCTGAACTGTACCTTTCATATCCTTCAATAAGTAAGAGTTTTACCCAAGAAATTTTTCAATCGAATAAGGACCAATCCATAATGCTTCAAATCTTGTATGCAAGGATGGTTTTTCTCTTGCTTTGTTCCATAGTGATACCAATTGGTATTTTTGGAAATCTTTTGTATATGCACTTTGATCTAAGTGTTTTTTGACAATGTGTTGTCTTTGATTCGTGGTTTTTAATGCTTGGGTTAATTATTCTTCCAAGTGAATCAATTGATAGCATCTTATTTGGAGGGGTGAAGCTTCTTCAGTATCCTCATTGTTCAAAGCATAAGCTAGAGAATTTAATTCCAAGTGAATGGGAATCTTTGATTCATTTCCATATACTAGAGGGTATGGTATCAATCGTGTACTTTTCTTTGGAGTGAGTCTACTAGCCCATAATGCATCAGTTAGTTTTATGTGTCAATTCCTTTGATTTGTGGCAATTGTCTTATTGAGAATCTGGATCAATGTTTTGTTAGTAGATTATGCCAAACCATTTCCTTAAGGGTAGTATTTTCATGATTGCCCCATAATAATACCATATTTCCCACAAAATTTTGTAAATTTTGAACAAATGAAGATTGATCCATTATTACTTATGAATTTTTCAAGAACTCCAAATCTTGACAGAATATTATCTTTGAGGAAAAGAATCAATTGTTCAGAATCAACATTTTGCAAAGCTATAGTTTCTTTCCATTTTGTAAAATAGTTGGTTGCAGTGAGGATTTATAAATGACCATTACTGGATTTGGGATTGATTGGTCCAATAACATCCGGGCACCATTGTGTGAAAGGTTATTCAATCGTTATAGGTTGCAATGGCATTGCTTCTTTGTTCATTTTACCTAAAAAAATTTGACATGGGGTACATTTTATGATCATTGCATAAGAGTCTTTAAAGATGGATGGCCAATAATAACCATCTCTTATGATTCTATGGGCAGTTGTTGTGGGTGAAAAATTTCCTCCACAAATGCCTTCATGAAATTCTTGTAACACGTTTTGTGACTTCCATAAATTGATGCATATCAGTAAAATCCCATCATAATTCCTCTGAAATAAAACTTCATCGATTAATACATATTGGTTGGCCTTCATTTTTAAGGATCTTCTTTCTTTGGAAGACATTCCAACAAGGAATTGCCCATACTTCAAATAGAAAATTATATTTGTATACCATTTGAATGTTGTTAGGGATGACTTTTGTGAAGTTGATATGTCTGTATTTAGTGCGTCAATACCAATCATTAATTTACACAATCCTTGTCCCTTAACTGCTCTTAGAGGTTTGATTTCAATATCGTACTCTTGGATTTTAGCAAGCCAATTTGCCCATTTTCCTTCTCTAAGTTGTCGATTAAGCAACATATTTAGTGGAGAGGTTGGGACATAACCTATAACATGAGATGACAAAATTTCTATTCTGAAATGTGATACTGCTTTGACGAGAGAGAGAGCTTTCTTTTCTACTTCAGAGTATTTCACTTCATAATCATGCAATGTCTTACTCATAAAAAGTGATTGGAAGTTCTTCTCCCTTTGAATTCCTCTGTGTCAATATGGAAGCAATGGTTTCTTCTGAAGAAAAAGAATAGATCACAAAGTCTTTGTCAAGGTCTGGGATAACCAGGACTAGAGCAATAGTAATTGCATGCTTTATTTTTGTGAATTTCATTTGAATCTTTGAGGTCTATTCAAATTTTGGGTCTTTCTTCAACAATTTGTTGATTGTCTTTACAATTGTAGCATAGTCTGGAGCAAATCATCGTACAAAAATTATCTTCCCAAAGAAGGATTGTATTCCTTTATTAGATGTTGGAGGAATCATATCATTAATGATTTTAATCCTTTCAAGGTCTATGTATATGCCCTCTTTTCTCACTATGTGACCCAACAATTTTCCTTATGATACTGCAAATAAACATTTTTTAGGATTTAAGGATATGCCATACATTCTGTAACATTCAAAAACTTGTCTAAGATGTTTGATATGCTCTCTTCTTGGTTTTGAATAAATAGTCATATCATCTTTGATTATCTGCCATAAATTTCCCAATTAAATCTTTAAAAGCATGGTCCATTTCCCTTTGAAATGTTGCACCATCATTTTTTAACCCAAAATGCATGTGAATATAAGCATAAGTTCCCCATGGTGTGACAAAGGTAGTATTGGGTCTATCCTCCTCAACAATAAGTACTTGGTTATATCCGGGGAAATCGTCCAACATAGACATCAAAACAGAACCAATGACATGTTGTAATAGCATCTCCATGTTTGTGAGTGGGTATTTATCTTTGATACTTGCTCAATTGAGATATCTAAATTCAACACAAAGACGAATTTCTCCATTCTTTTTTCTAACTACCACAGGGTTTGAAAGTCGTTTTGAATGTTTTATTGGAAAAATTATACCAATCCTTTTCATTTTTTCCAACTTTATTTTTACCAAGGGATTCAATTTGGGATGTATAATTCTTAACTTTTGTTGGAAAGGATTTTATCCCTCTTTGAGTGGTATAACATTCTAGAATATAGACTTGTCATACTCCTTTATATCATCATAACTCCAAGAAAAAATGTCTTGAAATTATTTAAGAATATTGATCAATTTATTCAATGGTGCATCTAGTACCAAGATTTATATACTTGGGAGACTCAGGAGTACCAATGTTGATTTTTTTGTCTCTTGAACCTTCTGAATAGATGGTTCTTCTTTTGGATTTGAGATCTTTGTTTGGTCATCTCTTGAAAAAGAGATTCCAAAATGAGATAATTCTTTAAAAAGAGTTCAATACTCTGGTCACAAAGTTCCATGAGAGAATCTTGGCTTTCTTCTTAATCATTTGATAACATTGAGTCATGGTTTGTGAAGAAATTTGCAATATGTTTCTCATTTTCAAAAACTTCAAAATATTCTTGATTATTAGGTATTGAAGGCCGAAATATTGTTTTTACATGAAAAGTACTTTGATTCTTTGAATCATCTGAATTGAAAAGAGATGTAGTTATTGCCAATGAATCAGATTTTTTGGTTCTTTTCTCGAGGAATGAAAGAGATATTGAAAGAATTACAAGAATCAATGAGTTCACATACTCTTCTTGCACAATGTTTCAATTTTTATTTCTTGATTTTGTATTTCTTCCTGATATGATTGATAACCAACTCTATTTACTTTCATTTGGAGAGCAAGAATCATTCATTGGATCATTGCTTCATATTCAACTTCATTATTGGTACATGGGAAATCCAATTTGATAGCATGTCTACAGATACCGGATTGAGGACTTTTAAAAACGATATCAACCCCATTTCCAAATGTAGAACAAGAACCATCAAATGACATTTTCCATAAACCATGGAAATAATTTTCTTCATCTTCATTAAGATGGTTTATTTGTTCTGTACTAAAAACAACATAATTTTCAATTCCAGCATCAACATAATTTTTCATTACTTCATTTTCTTTCTTCTTCAATGATATGGGATTTCTATTCTCTCGAGGAACTCTAACCATAGTCTCATACTTATTTTGAAGCATCATGAAACTTCCATCATTCATAATATACCCTCTAATTAATGAACATTAATCCCTTCCTAATACAACACGATATGTTGGATCCAAATCCACAACTATGATAGTGAAAATTGTTGTAATATGAGGGGTTGCACTTATCCATGTGTTATCACATAAAGTTTTTCAAGGGCCATATGTGTGTATCAATATACCCATGTTTGTTGGATTGCCTTGTCTTTCTATCTTTCGCAAGCCAAGTCTTCAAGTCTTTCCCTTTTTTGTTATTAAAATGACCTGGTTTCCCTTGAGGTCTTGCATGAAAGGTATTGGTCTGAATCTCTTTGCTTTACCTTAAATATGAGCACTTATCTCTTTTGTCTCAGTCATTGGTCTTTTTTTTTTCCGATCTTGCCACCATCACCCAGGTCTTTGTTTACAAAGTCTGCAGCCATGTACGCTAAGTCAAAAAGGTCAAGGAAATTTTTATTTGGACCATAGATCTCATTAGGAGAGATCAACGGTGGAAAATAATCATGGGAATCAGGAGTCTGAAATATTGTTAAAGGTGTTTCATCAAAGGTCCGAACTTCTGAAACCTGAAATCAACAGGGACCGTCTGATTCAGAGAGACACCTGGCACAGGATCAACAATTTCACAATTTCGCAAAGTGGAAATGTCAAAGGGCAGAGTCATGAGGAATCACGAAGTCCCGATACTTGAAGATTAGATATGGACTGTGGATATTAGAGGGATGTGTGGCGCCAGATCTAGGAAGTCACGATTTTGCGAATTGAAGGTCTTAGCATGGAGCACGGTGCAAGTTTGCGAAGTGAAAAATCATGAAGTGCTCAGGGATTGGGCCCATGATCATAGCCCATGGACATATTGAAAGTGGGGCCAGAAATAAGGGTAAGAAACTATTGAGTGGCTGGTGACTGATGTTTTCGAGGAATAAATCATGGCCGTCAAATCCAAAGCAAATTCAACCGTTGATCTGAAAAGGCTATTTCACAAGTTCGTGCATCGCAATAATTAGAATCAAGTGGAGTGAAGACTCACAAAATGCGAAATCATGAAGTACTTGGGAGATAAGCGCCAGGTTGTGGCCCAAGGTTGCATGATGAAGAGGCTAACACCAGGAGCTCTAGGAGCACAAAGGAAAGGGAGTCGATTTCACAAATATTTGCAGAGCCTTGAGGCGTCAAGATTGACTTGAAGAAGTCGTGGGCACCGCCTAGAAACATTCATGGGTGTCAAGCCTCATCCTGATCCCAATGAAGGAAGTTATTGAATATGGGACCAGCAGTTGAGACCTTGTCTCACCCCATAAATGGAAAGCATTATAGAGATCGTCTATGAAGGAAGATTGTCCATCGAAGCTTTCTTCTAGATGGATTTTCCTGTAAAACGCATAACTGCACCTATCTCGTGTCTAACATGAGAAGGCCTACGCAATATGACAGAGTAGGAGCCGACTGGGAACTTTGAATGCAGGGGTGTGATCACTCTCCTGGTAGTTGCGGTAGCTTTGAGTATATATACTCAGTTTTTATATTTTGTTAAGGTCGAATGATTGAGCTAGGCTCACTGCTATTGTAATATTTTTATGAAGAACATTGGTTCTCTGGTTATGTGTTTGTTTTTGAGACATATTGGTTAATCTAAGTCAGATTTCTTACTCCATATTATTTTCCTCTGATATTGAGAGAGTTCATGAATGATTGATTCACATGAATTGTTGTAACTTTATTATGATGAATGTTTGATTATAGTGTTGTTATAATGTCTTTCAGTTTCATTGAAAAATTGAATTCAAGAGGATCTTGTGTTTGATTTTTTTCCTCCTTAGGTTGTTGGAAGACCTGATGTCCATAGAATACCTCTACACTCTCCTCACCAAAGTCTTCCCTCTATTCACCCTTACTCCAACTTATTGATTGAATTTGATACGAGACCTCAATTTCTTGTACATACCAGCCCAGATTTTCTGAGTTAGAATATTATTATCATTGAGTCCTCTCAATTTGATCACCTAAAACTCATTTAAATTTATTGTATAAATTGATGGGTATTGGGCTTACCTTCTATGCAATCTGAAGGTGACTTCTAGTGCTAACATTTCTAGTGCCATTTTTGGGGAATGAATTGAAGACATTTCCCTAGGATAGAATGACAAAGAAGCTTTGATTCTGAAGGTGCATCAGATATCAATACCATTGAAGATTGCAACTTGCACCTAGAGACTCCACTACTTCAGTTCAATATTCTAAAGGCAGACACATGAGGTCCACTTCACTGTTTCCTCTAGCAATGTTTGAAGCTGGCCCAGAGGAAATTATCAAAAATGGAAAGACCGCTAAAAAAGGTACCTCCGTTGTTGTACCTTTTCTCATAATTTGCATAATCCCTCTTTACAAACTCCAGTAATCGTTTCTAATTATCTTATTATACAAACTATTGGAGTTTCAAGAGATTTAAATTTTGGGAGTTTTTCGACCGATTTGTCCCCTCCTATTCTTGGTTTGGAAGGAGAGAGATTTGACACCGTTTTCTCTTCCGAAGTTGTGAAGTGGAAGGAGAGAGCTTTGACCTTAGAAGATTTTCCTACTCCTCCTCCTATTAGATTTGTTGTAGCTATAGAAGGGGAAACATTTGATGCCTCTATCCCCTCATCTTTATCTCCTAACACTCAGCCTTTTCCTATTTCTCCCAGAAGCACAGCCCCAGTCTCACTTGTTTGAACTCCATCTCCTCCTAGTTCTCCTCTAGTTCACACTCCAATGGCAGGAGAAAATCCCCCCAAAACTAGGATGGAAGCTATAATAGCT
>CBVK0100848446.1:0-11230 GCA_900067695.1 Picea abies | reverse complement strand
GGTTTGATGGATTAACTGAGATAAGTAGGTTTGTAAAAGAATTTGAGTTGAAGGTGCCCGAACAACAAAGGTTGTTGGCACTTGATTTCATCTTAAAGGTGACTCCAACTAGATGGTGTGATGCACACACAAAGGGAATGAAAGATTGGTCACGGTGCAGTAGACTAATGCAAATACAGTTTGGATATGAGGAAGAAAAAATTGTCCAGAAGTATATAGGAGAGAGTGACCCAGCGATTCATGTGGAACAATGAAGGGCATTATAGAGTTCAGTACTAGAAACAGAGTGGACACAGAGATTTATACACACATTGGACACAATTCCAAAGAACCGGTATTTAGAAGTGGAAATGCACAAGGAGACAACAAGATGGGAAGAATTGGTCAAGAGATTCAAAATCACATTCACATTTGAACATGAATCTCCATCAATAGATATAGCGCTACAGTCAATTTGAATGAAGATATTCTCTGAATAAGAGAGGATGGAGGTGGTACTAGTGTGCAATGCACACAGAGCCAAGATGACTATCCATGAGCTATTGGAGTGCTATAATGTAGCTAAGGAAGAGCATGATGAACAGGATCCCAGGAATGTACAAGTACCTAAGACAGAAAGAAAACAAGAATTAGAAGGGCCAGATATTGAATCCACATCATATACACAACCTATAAATATGTGGAAGGTAAACATTTGGACGATAGAGAATTCCAAGTTTGTGTAGATAGGAGATTATTCGAACGATGAGACAGTTGAGAAGATTGCATATTTACTGTGAGAATACCAAGACCTATTCCCAAAGAAATTTTCATAGATAAAGGGAATAGTAGGAGACTTAGGTGAGATGAACATCCCACTGAAACCAGGAGATAAGCCAATGTGATAGAGGCCTTATAGGTTAAACCCAAGGTATAAGGAGAAGGTCAAGGTTGAAAAACTATTATTATTGAGCAGATGGCTATTATTATTTCAGGAATATGACTTTTAGGTTGTAGAAAAACTAAGGAAGATAAATGTAGGACTAGATCATCTATCACACATATTGACAGGTGAAGATGCAAGTAATTTAGATGATAGTTTCCCATATGCACAATTATTTGTAGTAAGGATGGTGGATTATTACTTCGCAGACATTGTGAACTTTCTTAGTACAGGTATGGCTCCCTCCGAGATGACAACAGTGTAGAAGAAGTAATTGGTAGTGAAAGCAACGGATTATCAATTGATTTCAAGGAGTCTATACAAGTTGGGTGCAGATGGAATACTGAGACGTTGTGTGCTAGAACACGAAAGGCCGATGATATTTGAAGAAGGTTATGATGGAATTGTTGGAGGACATTATGCAGGGACAACAACTGTACAGAAGATTTTGTGCTCATGGCTTTGGTGGCCTACACTTCACAAAGATGTGAAGGAGTATTTTAGTCATGCAATGTATGCCAAAGAATGGGAAAGTCGTCTAGGAGAGGTGAAATGCCTTTAAATCCATATGTTACATCACAAGAATTTGATAATTGGGACATAGACTTTGTAGGACCAATAAATCCATAATCAAGAAGATTAGGGGCAGGGTACATCATCACTACAATGGAGTATTTGAAAACATGGGCAGAAGTAACACTAGTTACATATTGTACTATGGAGACTATTGCGCAATTTCCATTCGAGAATGTAGTCACAAGGTTTGGATGTCCATGCATATTACTCAGTGATAAAGGTACAAACTTTCTAAACAAAAAAATTGCAACATTGACTGAGGAGTTCCAAATTCATCATCAAAAGAGTACATCATATCACCCTCATGCCAATGGAACAGTGGAAGCTTTTGATAAGATCTTGGAGAGCTCTTTAACAAATATTTGCAATGTAGGGAGAGACGATTGGGAATTAAGAGTTCATGTAGTGTTATGGGATTATATGACTCCAAGTAAGAATTTGGCAGGACAGACACCTTTCAGGTTGGTCTATGGGCAGGTAGTAATAATGCCAATGGAGTTCATTCTACCTAGCCTACGCATTGCAGCAATCACTAAGTTATCGAACATTGTCACAATAGAGGAGAGATTGGCACAGTTAGTACATCTTGAGGAAGAATGGTTCATTGTAGGATTGCATTAGCAGATTCATAAAGAAAGAGAGAAATATTGGCATGATCGACACATTAAACATAAAAAATTTCAAGTAGGAGATCTAGTACTATTGTATGACAGTATGTAAATGCAGCATCTAGGAAAGTTTAGAATGCACCGGTTAGGACCCTACGTGATTCAACAAGTAACAAATATGGGTGTTGCATGGTTGGAGACCTTGAATGGAGAAGTCTTTGAAGGAATGGTGAAAGGAAGTCGGCTAAAACTCTATAGAGACAGCCGACAGTCTGCACAGTAATATGGGTTGCGCCAGAACCCTTATATTACAGTAGTTGTACCATAGTTGCAAGAAAAACAAGGAAAAACAAATAAAAAGTAGAAAAAGGAAGAAAATAAAATAAAATTAGATATAGGTAAAAAAAAAAGGGTGCTCGAGTACCAAGGCATGTGAACTTGTGCAGAAGGAATGATCATCACACATCAAAATAACATTGTGCCAATTTAAGAAGCAAGACACAGACGAGATAGATTGTGAAGTACACAAATGCAACATCAAAGAACCAGTGTGCAGTTTGGTAATGAAAAGACCGTTAAAATCATTAAGGCACATAAATTACGGTTATGAAGTGGGAGTGACAGGTCATAAAAGCATCGTCTAAGTCTTAAATGGTAAAATCCACTAGAAATCATGACATATCAGCAGTGCGATGGGAAAATCACATGACGTGTTTGGTATTCAAGATGCAATTATGGACCAACTCATCAACCACGGTGGTGGATTGGAAAAGTTAGTTAAGGTGGGAAAAGATAGGTATCATTCTCAAGAATCCACATTAGATTATCGATAGGCAGGTGAGGAGGAAAATGGTATCAGGCTCAAGAAACCATAGTGGATTATCGACAGAGAAGACGATTATAGGACTAGGAGGCTCAAAAAAATTATTCATCCCGACATAAATGATGCCTTCTCCATCGGAAACATGACCCTCGATTTCGTTGTCCGATCTTATGCCGATATCATGTGGGAAGAGGCCTTCATGGGGGAGAAGGAGGAAACTTTAAGTCTTTTTGGGATGAAGCACACCAGAAACTCAACAAGGAGCAATTGTTGAAGATTGACAAAGTCATTAAGGACTTCAGGGAGAAGATCCAAGACTTACAGTTGAGGAGCACACCAAGAACACCACCAGAGGTGCATGAAGGTAGGGTTAGGATGGAAATGACAACAGTTTCCAACATTAAGAAAGTAGAAGGAGAATGCGAAAAACTCTGTGAGTACAGTGTGCAAGTGTAGACAGAATTGATAGGAGACCCGAAGATGAAGGTTGTAGAGGCCAAGCTAAGAGAAGTGAAAGAACTTGCGCACCAGGAAGTAGAAAAGGCATCTACACTACCACCATTGGAGCGTATGTCAACCATTTTAGCTTAGTGACATGCATATGTAGAAATGGAAATAATGAGGGATCAACAAAATATCCTTCAACAGAGACTAGGACCATTGTAGGAAGAAGCAATGAGGGTAATTAGAGAATTGGCCATTGTGCAAGGTAAGGTCAAGCAATCAGCAGTTGAGGTAGAAGAAAAACTTATAGACTTGATTGCGCATGGGGCATAGGAGATAGTAGAAACAGAGGCCCCAGACATCAAAGAGGTAGAGGTAGCAAAGTTTTCCTCTCAAAAATTCATTTCAGCATGGAAGAGCAAGCAACATGCCTGAGGGCCTCGGGACGAGCCACAGGTGAGTGTTGGGGGCCTGTTGGACAGGCAGCTTGGATACAGTTTTGGGAGAAAATCCTAAGTATAGGGAAAGTGCATATAGGGAGGAAAGTATGTGTGCAACTAAGATGCATCCATGAGGACAATGCGCAGAAGGAGGAAAATGCACAGGAGGAAGAAAGTGCACAGATAGAAGAATAAAGTTGATAGAGAATAAAGCAACAGAGTGAGAGAATAAAGCATGATAGAAGGATAAAAACATGAAATTCCAAAGATATAATAACAATAGAAAAGCAACATAAAGGTTGAAAAGAAGAATAAATTTGTCGAACAACCAGTTAATTGAGTTGGCCATGCATTGTAATGGGGTATTTTTAGGATGAACAAACTAGGGTTTTTAGCCCTAGATTTTTGTATAAATATGTAACAGATTGAGATACTAGGATTTGGCTCTTTACTATGGTTGTGTTTCAGTTCCATGTAAGTTATGTGATGTTATGTTTTGTTAGATGTTGAATTCTAGAGTCATGAATGTAACAGTCTGTTGGTGAGAAGAATGACTAAAAGGAGGTTACGGAGATGATATTGAATCTTATGTTATCTGACTTTCTATGTGTGCTTATGAATTATATGTGTATGCATCGTATATTAGACTTGTCTTATGGATTAATTATGGTGAAATGTTCATGATTGTGACCATAATGAATCTATGTAATAATAGGAAATATGTTGAGTATAGGAATCTCAATCATAAGTAAGTAATATTGAATAGGAACCAAATCGAGTGCATATATGTAATACGGAAGAATGAATTGAACATTTTCCTCTCTTTCCCTTACTACTGTAGAAGCCCAGTTCAAATAGTCCCAATAGATACCTTGGGTGAGACTTCTTCTGCGCAAGCAGGTGATGCTGAAAGGGCCTGTGTCTGGTGGGTTTGTTGGTCATAGATAAACCGAACCTAGGGTCTTACAACCCACGCATAGAAGAATGCCAACAACCACTTAACTTACAGTGATGGCTTCCCTCAAGCATCATTTGTTAGTTGGGATGTATTTTATAATTTCTTTGGTTGGAACTACGTGATCGGTTGTAATTATTTTTTCTTGATCTGATTTTGTTATTTTGATTAAAGCATTCTTTAACCAATTTTCAATATATTCTCTCATGGGTGAAATCATTATCTCTTTTCTAACTTTGATATCGAATAATTCATTTTCAATATCTTTAAAATCAATTGTGATTTGGAGGAGGGTATCTTTGATATCATCATTCTTGTTCACATAATGGACAAGACAACTTTCTATTTTTGTCTTTAAGTATTCAAATAGGTTGTCAAACCTTTCTATTGATAAGATTTTTAGGGAGTCAAGATTTTCTTCCATTTGTTCTTTAGATAAAAGTAGTGAGTTCTTAATTAAATGTGGGTCCTCCACGTCTTCAGTTGACCCAACTAGTTTTAAATCAACTAACTTTAAAAATAATTCACCCCTTTTTGAACTAATGACATCATATTCCACTAACATTTCCTTTGAGCATTTAATTCTCTTGAGACAACATGATATTAATTGATTTAAATGGATTGTTGAAGGAAAATCTTCTTCCTTTCATCGAAATTCACTAAGGCTTGAAACCCTTGTGCTAAAACTAGATATAGATCCTTTGTAGAATTCTTCATCATTTTCCAAGTCTACTGGAAAATACTACCTGAAGTTTGTCATCCTCAAACCCAAAGAGACAAAGTTGGTTGCCAACTCCCAAGTTTCAAGAATCAAGGATATTCTCTTATGGACGTTGTCACCAACATATTTCCTAATAGCGGTTAACAAACTTAATGTTCCTTTCAATATTGAGCTTGATTCTAGCTTATCTTCTAGAGTCTTCAATGGTTGTATGGTGGTGATAGGACTGACAAACAACGGTGGGGGCATCAAGGAATTCTCTAATTCTCTTACTCTGTCCTTCAGAATTGCATTTTTATTTTCTATATCTCCAATTGAAGATTTTAAGGCTTCTCTTGTGGCCTCATGGAATTACATGACTTTAGAGGGTGGAACACCCTAAAAATCAAGTTCTAAATTCCATTTCTCTTGAATTTTCTTATTCTTTCAATTCACCTTTTCAATTACTAATTTTCTTATTCTTTCAATTCACCTTTTCAATTACTAATTTTCTTATTCTTTGAATTCACCTTTTCAATGACTAATTTATTAAAGGGTAAGGGAATCTTCTTCAAATATAATCGACTCTTGGGTAGCCAATTCTCTTGCAACTATTTCTCTCTCATGTAGTCTATGTTCTTCACCTGCAACCTCTATATCTTCAACATTCATGTCAAGTTCCATATCTTATGGACCAATTTCATTTCCATGTATGTCTTCATCTTCTCCCTCTTTATTTGTATCCCTCTTCCTTTTACTGGCAATTAGGAGTGTGTGTGACTTATCAAGATTTTCCTTAGGAGGGTTGTGGTCTCCTCCATCATCATAATTATCAATTTAAGACTTTTTATGTTCTTGGATTGAATTTTATGATTTTCCTTTGGTTGAACCACTTTTTTGGGGCAATATTAGAGGACCGTGAACTTCTTTCATTTGTAACCCATCCTTGTTGTTTGTGATGGTCATTGGTATTGACCATTCTCTCAATATCATCTTGCACCTTTTCAATAGATAACCCTTGAGGATTTTGATTGTCACCTTCTTCATCTCCAAATAAAAATGTCTTGGAACATGACATGGTGTATCTTACTGATGTCATGTGGGTCATGAATAGTTTATTAGGGTTGAAACCCTAGATCTCGTTATCTTGCTTGAGGTTAAATAAATCAAAATGAGTTGATTTTTCATCTAAATGGGAAATACTTTTCACAGTAATTTCCCCAATCTTCCATGGTAAGGGAATAAATTGTTCTTTCCTTTTTTCATTAAAAAAGTGAGCCCAAAACTTGTATTGTTTACATACTTCAATTATGGACAATCTATTAGAAACATAGTAGGTTGGAAATCAAGGTTTTTTTTGTGAGCAATAAATTTTGATGACACTAAAATTATCCATAACTTTGAAGCTTCCTTTCCTAGATAAGAAGGATGCAACCTCTAGCAATAACCTTGTTGTATTAGGGCCATAAATTAATCTTTTGAAATAAGAGAAAAAATAATTGTGTACCTTGTGTAGGGTACCACATTTGTACATGGTCAATTTTATAGTTAACCTTCTTGGCCAAGGGTAGGCCCTTGAACATGTGACAGTAAGTCACGACGAAAATAAAATAAGAAGACACGTAAAACCTTTTACTTCTGTGAAAGTTTCCAAGTTGAAAAGATAACTCACTTGAAATAATCCTTGACCAGTCGAAAAATGGTGTTCTCATGAATTGAAAAATAGAGTATATATAAAGCAAGCTTCAGAATAGTAGTTGTGGACTCATGTCTAGTTATCCTAGCAAATAACCATGTCATTTATCTGTAAAGATTTTTTAGTGAACATACATGAATACTGGAGAATTTTTCAGGAATAATCGTCGTATCTTCAAGATAGCTTTGTAAGAGTTTAGTTCCTCCCTTTTTTGTTTTAAGAAAATCCTCAGCTTCAGCACCCTTGAAAACCATGGTTGGTTCAAGGAGACTGAACATTCCTTTAAAAATAGAGGGGGATAAATAAATGAGTGATTAGTTCAGTTAGAGTTGGTGCACAAACCCAATATATGAGGGACCATGCCCGCAATGAAAAAAAATTAGGATTATGTCCCTCTGAAAGGGATCTCATTAAATGGATCGATACTTGGTGGAAGCCCAAAGGGCACTATGACCTTCAACTAGGTTCCAAAGGATTCTTCACTACTATCTTCCATAACTTAGAATATAGGGACAAAATATTTGAAAATCAATCGTATTTATACAACTTAGCAGGTTTATACCTCGGATTCTAGAAAGAATGCTTCATCCCATAGTAAGAGGACTTCACTTGTGCTCTGGTCTAGATCAGATTATATTCCCTCCTCTAGGAATTCTAGCTCGATAAAATTCTTGAACATCTCTAAGACTTTTCCCAGAACAATAACTCTAGAATACCAAGATGTTGAACTGGAGAAAACAATAGATTATGAACACATTACTTTTCTATGTCGCAAATTCCATGAACACAGAAATCTCTTCCGAGATTTCCCCCTAAATGATCCTCTTAACCACACTTCTCCCTCTCAATATAAATCAAAAGATGGATTTACCTTTGTTCAAGGATGACATCATCAGACTCAGAAGAACACCCCCCCCCCCCTTGCCATCAAAGACAACAATCATCAACACGCATTCGTTGCTTGTTCAATATTTTCCAAAATTCCTTTGGTTGAACCACTTTTTTGGGGCAATATTAGGGGATCGTGAACTTCTTTCATTTGTAACCCATCCTTGTTGTCTGTGATGGTCATTGGTATTGACCATTCTCTCAATATCATCTTGCACCTTTTCAATAGATAACCCTTGAGAATTTTGATTGCCACCTTCTTCATCTCCAAATAAAAATGTCTTGGAACACGACATGGTGTATCCTACTGATGTCATGTGGGTCATGAATAGTTTATTAGGGTTGAAACCCTAGATCTCGTTATCTTACTTGGGGTTAAATAAATAAAAATGAGTTGAATTTTCATCTAAATGGGAAATGCTTTTCATAGTAATTTCCCCAATCTTCCATGGTAAGGGAATAAATTGTTCTTTCCTTTTTTCATCAAAAAGTGAGCCCAAAAATTGTATTGTTTACATACTTCAACTATGAACAATCTTGTATTGTTTACATACTTTTTTGTGTGAGCAATAGAGTCTGATGACACTAAAATTATCCATGACTTCGAAGCTTCCTTTCCTGGCTAAGAAGGATGCAACCTCTAGCAATAACCTTGATGTATTAGGGCCATAAATTAATCTTTTGAAATAAGAGACAAAATCATTGTGTACCTTGTGTAGGGTACCACATTTGTACATGGTCAATTTTATAGTTAACCTTCTTGGCCAAGGGTAGGCCCCTGAACATGTGACAGTAAGTCACGATGAAAATAAAATAAGAAGACATGTAAAACCTTTTACTTTTGTGAAATTTTCCAAGTTGAAAAGATAACTCACTTGAAATAATCCTTAACCAATCAAAAAATGGGGTTCTCGTGAATTGAAAAATAGAGTATATATAAAGAAAGCTTCAGAATAGTAGTTGTGGACTCCTGTCTAGTTATCCTAGCAAATAACCATGCCATTTCTCTGTCAGGATTTTTTAGTGAACATACATGAATACTGGAGAAGTTTTCAAGAATAATCATTGTATCTTCAATCTAGCTTTGTAAGAGTTTGGTTCCTCCCTTTTTTGTTTTAAGAAAATCCTCAACTTCAGCACCCTTGAAAACCATGGTTGGTTCAGGGAGTCTGAACATTCTTTTAAAAATAGAGGGGGATAAATAAATGGGTGATTCCCCTTGTAATTGAATGATTCTTCTTTCCTTATATAATTTATCAACACACCATAAGATCAATTCCTTGAACTCATATACATGTGGCACACACCCTGCTGATGTGATTATGGATGTCCAAATCATGTTCAAATTATTCTCAAGAAGTGGTAATGTGGAGTAGTACCTGTAATCATGTGACCATTGAAGTCTTTGATCTTCCCATCCCAAAAGATTTATGGTGTCTCCACAAAACTATTCTTTTCTTCCAGGTGACATATTACCCAAGGTCATGAACTTAACAATATTTCTTCAAGTTACCAGTATCAAAAAACATTTGTTTTGTTTTAGCACACTCTATAGGTCTTAACTAAAGGATTTTAAATGATAACTCGTATTGACATTTATGGACGGTTGCCTCGAGAATTTTGTAATTAATAATTGTATTAACAACATACAAGTGGTAGTAATTTCTAGAAAGAATCATTTAAAACAGGATGGGAAACATGAACGGGAAAGGATGTAAAGTGTTTTAGTGTTGTGGGGTGATAGATGATTGGGAATATGGACGATCGGGATAGTGGATGATCAAGATCATGGGATGGAGGGATAACGGGATGCAAAGGTAATAATTGGTAATGAGAGTTTTAAAAATATATATGTGTTAAGAAGTTGTGTGATAGCAGGATCAGGATAGGGATTGGGATCATGGTTGTGGTAAGACTTAATAAAAGGACTTGTAAAAATTTTGAAGTCACGGGACTATGTACAAGTGAGATCGTGGAAGAGCGAGACAGTGGGGTGAAAGAATGAAATTCATGATGCTCTACACCCATAGATGGATGTCCAATTTCAAGAAAATTTCGAAGTATGGAGGAAATCTAAGAAGGAACTATAGAATAATGAAGACACGAGATTTGATTAACCCTTTAATGGTCAACATGCTTCTAATATTGAATGTAACTGTGAAACCATTTTATTTTTTTTATAATTCATTGAAATTTGTTTGAATCAATCAAGGTAAAGATTAAGATTATGAAAAATTGTTGAATATGCGGGGGAACTCGGCTCTGGTTAGGGTTATGATGCATTTGTGACCCTAGATTTATAATACCTACAACCCTTCTATCAAATGGATTCCAATGAGGGGGTGCAAGTCCTCTCATACTACAATGTGGTAGCAGGATTCTCGGCCAGATCCTCAAGTGCGTCGTCATCATTTGATCTGTCGACGCACCTCAAAGATCATATTTATCAAGATGAACTCAGCAAGTACAAAAGGATGGAGATGGAAGCTGACTCCTCTCATCCAAAACTGGCTCAAACTTTGGAACCTCGAAAACGCACTCCTCAAGCTTCAACAACCCGCGAGTATGTGATTAGTTCAGTTAGAGTTGGTGCACAAACCCAATATATGAGGGACCATGCCCTCATTGGAAAAATTTTAGGATTATGTCCCTCTGAAATGGATCTCATTAAATGGATCAATACTTGGTGGAAGCCCAAAGTGCACTATAACCTTCAACTAGGTTCCAAAGGATTCTTCACTACTATCTTCCATAACTTACAATATAAGGACAAAATATTTAAAAATCGATCATATTTATACAACTTAGCAGGTTTATACCTCAGATTCTAGACAGAATGCTTAAGCCCAGAGTAAGAGGACTTCACTTGTGCTCTGGTCTAGATCCGATTATACTCCCTCCTCTAGGAATTCTGGCTCGATAAAATTCTTGAACATCTCTAAGACTTTTCCCAGAACAATAACTCTAGAATACCAAGATGTTGAATAGGAGAAAACAATAGATTACAAACACATTACTTTTTGATGTCGCAAATTCCATGAGCATAGAAATCTCTTCCTAGATTGCCCCCTAAATGCTCCTCTTAACCACACTTCTCCCTCTCAATATAAATCAAAATATGGCTTTACCTTAGTTCAAGGATGACATCATTAGACTCAAAAGAACCCCCCCCCCCCCC
>CBVK0100848442.1:0-13775 GCA_900067695.1 Picea abies | reverse complement strand
ACTCTCAAACTACTCCAACATACTTCTTTGTATATAGGCAATGTTTAAACTTAGGTCGAAGGAACCTTTGATGTTCAGAGAGATAAAGCTCAGACGGGATAGAACCTTTGAAGTATTCAAAGGGAGGCAGAGATCAAAATCGTCTCACAATGGTCAAGTTCAGGTGGAGAACACTAAGTCATTTTGGCTAGAGATCCTTGAGCGGAGTGAACGAACGGTGAGATTTCTTTGTGGGGAAGTATCGAAATCATGATGACCGTTGGATCTCGTAGATCTTTGGGAAGGTTAATACTGGTCATCTTTTAGTGTTGAGAAGCTCAGGAGGAGTAGCGACCGTTGGATGAGAAGAAATAGGAGTTGTTGAGCTCATGCTTCAAACTTCTCTATTTCGGAGTTCGAGGTTTGGAGCAGCAAGGGACTTTGGAGTCACTACATCACAAACTCCCGATTTTCGAAATCCTAAAAGAATCGAGACCATTGATCTCATGCGAAAGGGTCATAAGCCCTTTTTCATCATTTCAGGTCCCGGGAGTTCGAAGGCCGAGAAACGTTGCATCTGGAGTTGTGAAATCCTGAATCGTGAAACCCCAAAATGTGAAAAGGCCAAGACCCGTTAAGCCCCTTTTCGGCATTTCGGGTCGTGGGAGTTCAAAGGGCCTAGAAAAGTTTCCACCGGAGTCATGAAATCCTGAATTTTGAAACCCCAAAATCCCAAAAGGAGTTCGTAAAACCTGAAATCTCGAACCCCGAAATCTTGAAATCCTTAAATGCTAGGTCCTCGGTCTCTTCACATTTCACGATTCAGAAAACAACATGGTCTTTTGTTTCTTTTATTCATCATTTGTAATCATCGAAGCCCAATTGAATTCTACCTTTCACACCATTTTGTTCTCTAAGGTTTAAACCATTAAACAAAAGTCTAAGTTTAATTTTCAGTACAGTTCCTGATTAAGCGTCTCGGAGCTCTTGTGCTTACGGAGTATTACAGTTGCCAAATTTAAAAGGGGTCATTCATATTTGATTCCCTCAGATTCTTATCGGGTTTGGAAAAAGGGGAAAAAAATTCCCAAGGGTAACTGGGGATTTGGTCCTGGTGGTTATAGTATAAATTTTGCAGAAATTTCTTCTACAGGATTGTACTGTTTGCTAGAGTAAAATGAAATATTTGATAACAAATTACCGTTCTATCTCATTATGCCCTAAATTTTAAATAATAGGGTTATTTCCTTGAAGACAAGCCATGTTTTCAAATGCTAGATGTTGGATCGAATTATGCTAGATCTAAATACTAAATCATTTTACCTCATTTCAACATTCCTTATAATCATTACCAAGGTGGTTATAATGGTCCGAGTAAAGTTCTGATTCTATGTTTTTCTTCCAGAATAATATATGTATATATATATCTGTACTTTATTCACTGTTTAGGCCAAAGGGTTGGTAGGATTTTTTAAATTGCGTGTTGCATACACCGAACTGTAAGGGAAACTGGTGTAATAGTCGGTCTTCCTACCTCAGCTACAGATATGCCTCTACATAGTTTGTTTAATGGAAAATAAAATGTAGCATAGTTTACAAAACTCAAAATGTTGTTCCTAGCATTATCCATACAGTTAGATTAATGAAATTTCATCATAACTTCCACTCCCCATATGCCAATCTCAGCATTGGTTTCACTCAGAAAACAAATAAAAATGAAAATAACAGTGAAACTAATTTAGAGGAGATTTCTTCCAGAATTTAACCATGCATAAATCCGTTTAACTATCATAACTAATAAA
Organism: Picea abies; assembly: GCA_900067695.1. Lineage (NCBI taxonomy): Eukaryota > Viridiplantae > Streptophyta > Pinopsida > Pinales > Pinaceae > Picea > Picea abies. The sequence continues at coordinate 11,994 of CBVK0100848442.1, read as the reverse complement.
AATCCAATTCTATCGTTCATTCAAATTTAATAAATGCATGACATCAGATATCAAATCATTCCAATAGAAAATGAAAATCATTTTAGTTCTGATTTAACAAATATATTGCATCAGATATAAAATCATTCAATCAGAAAAGGAGTAGAGAAACATATCTAAACCCGATCGTGAGAAGACAAAGGGAACAACCATGTTCCTCCCAACCATAGAACAGGGTAGCCAAATCACTTGCCCAGTTCACCCCCTAGCCTAAACATTAATCCATGAGGGCTAACTTGGAAAGTCCTCCTCAGCAATGTCCTTCAATTCCAGCAGCTATCATCTTGCCTCACACTTACTCATCAGTGATCATAACAAGAAGGAAAATCCACTTCAACAGACTCCTCTTGCCTCACACTCAATTTGTAGTGTTCATAATAGCAAGAGAGCTCAAAAATTGTTTTCCCCAGCATACTTGGCATCGTCCTGCCTCCTTTCATATGTTATTTATCAATTTTTCCCAGGTCTTTTTCCCTCCCTTGGGGATTTTCGCATCTTTTTAAATCCCTAATTTTCAAGGGCTTCCAATGGATAAATCTTTGATTTTCCACTTGTAATAACCAACCCAGAGGTAGTTCCAACATGTTCCCCACTCATGGAGTCATGGTCAGTTGATTTTAACATGGTTGTTCCATTTGTCCTCCTGTAATGAATATAAATATTTTGTTTTTATACAAGTGTCATAGTCAAATAGTTAGTTGAGTCCAATCAGAACTCTGCCCAACAGTCATAATAATTAATCACAATTATCAAATTCAAAATTCAGAATTGCCATAAATGGAAAAAAAAATCTGAATTTGAATTTACTAAAGACGGAAATAAATTTCCAACAAATTTAAATTCGAAAAATATTTTATTTTTTGGGGATATCACATCCTTTCCCCCTTCAGTAAAACACTGTCCTCATTTTTTGTTCCTTTCTTGGAACAAGGTTGGATGAGATTTCCATAAATCTCCTTCCAACTCCCAAGTGGCCTCCTCAGGACTAAAGTGCTTCCAGTTATATGCAAATTCTACCAGGTGTAGGTAGTCTTCCCACTTGTTCGGTTTTGTTCTTACATACATGAGAAGCATATCGTCTATGATTTGGTTTGTCCTTGCGGTCTATCCATCCGTTTGGGGATGATAAATCATACTGAAATTCAAATTAGTATTTAGCCCTCGAAAAAATTCCTTCCAAAAAGCGGATGTGAATTTTATGTCTCTATCTGAAATCACCATTTTAGGAATACCATGGAGTCTAAAAATTTCTTTCATGAATATTTTAGCAATGTTTATAGCTTTAAAAGTATACTTTATAGGAATAAAGTGTGCAGACTTACTAAGTTTATCAATTACAACCATGATAGAATCATTATGTTTATGATTTTTAGGCAAACCTGTTATAAATTCCAGTGTTATGGTCTCCCATTTCCATTCTGGTACTGGTAATGGTTGTAATAGGCTAGCTAGATGCTAGTGTTCGGCCTTAACTTGTTGACAATCCTAGCACCTAGCCAAGTATTCTACTATTTCTCCTTTCATATTAGGGAAGTAAAACAGTTTTCTAAGTGTTGTTATCATTTTTTGGTAACCTGGATGACGAGAATACGATTTCTTATGAACTTCATCCAAAACTGTTAATTTTAACTCTGTTGAATCTAGTATGTGATGCAAAACCCGCCACCCAGGGCACATCCGCGATCACCAGGACCTTCTCTTCCTTCGGCCCGAAGAGATGAAATGCTCTCTTACTCCTCTATCGGGACTTTCCTCTACCCACAGAACTATCTTTATGACTCCCCTGTGTTATATCGGGAAATCGGACCTCGCGGGATCGCGAGTCCTGCACTCATGAAAATCGGGTATTACAAAAATCCCGAAACCTGATGGGTCTCAATGCCAATGCTTCCTTGTTACTGTCGGGGATTTCCCTATCGAGAAATCGACATATGTGATGTAGTGTTTCACTACCTCCCCAAATCTCCGAACCCCGACTCGCGATGGCACTTCCACTATGGCGCTAGCCCCTCCAACTGCTCCTTCCTCGTGTGACCTACCAACCCATGTGACTGTGTCCTTCCCCCCTTATCGAGATTTCAGAATTTGTGAGTTTGCAATGTGAAGAACTCACACTCCTGGGATCTCCGATCCCCGATCTCCAATGCCACCTGTTGTCACCTTAAGGCGAGACTCAATCTTCTGACACCTATCCTCCACTCAACACGCAATCCTATGGATATCGCGTTTCGGAACTCCTCCTACAGCGATTCTTTCAACAACAAAAATCCCGAATGCCGAACTCCGACTCCTCCGCATCTTTCACCACGTGTCCCTCCGATTAACGGTTCCAACCACATCGGGAAATCACCGATCACGATTTCAATATGAAATCATTTCTCCACTCTGGAAACCCCGATGCCTCTAAACGCCGACTCACTTAGATCTCCTACAACGTGTCCTCGACAATGAGCGGTTCAAAGCACTCGGTGGGAAATCGCGGATCGTGATTTCTTGATGCAATATTTCTACGTCCTCGTAAACCCCAATATCCCGATGAGAAAATTCTCGATGACTCCTCCTCTGTGCGTTGGGGCTTAAACCCCGTGAAACTCCACACGATATGATGGCTGGAGGGATTTCGCTAGTTCCCTCGGTGAATCCTAACCATCGATTTCTCCTCTCGAGGATCTTCTGAGAATGGCTAAGTGTTCCTTCTCAGCACTTGTTCTCTAACGTCTGCGCTTGCAGCTCCGGCTTGAATCTTCCTCGGCCTGAACTTTCTACGTTCCCTTTCAATGATATCCCAAAGGTTCTATCCCTCTTGAGCTTATTCACTTTGACTCTCTCAGAGACTTTGCGCACACTTCTCGTGCTCGACCTTCAACAACTCTCAAAGTGTTGAGTCTCTCAGACTCTGTGTACTTCTGACAACAGTAGTCTATGCCTTCCTTTGCTCAGACTAGCCACTGAGACTTCAAATTCAGCCTCCACTTCTCCTGCATGAATTTATCAGCCCAAACCAACTTCTAGGTGAATGAGAATAAGGGTTAACTGTCAAGCCTCATCAACGCACTCTATGCGGATGAATTCAACTGCACTCTATGCAGGAATCTCCTGGCTCAGACAGAGAACCAATTGAAACTTATTATCTCCTCTCTCAGACTTTAGTTAAACCTCTGAAATCTCAAGCACAACATATTCAAAGAAAATGCATAACAAAAGAAAAGATTCATGAGCACATAAAAAACATCCACAGAGAAACAACACCAGCCATGAAATTGAATCAAAGACTCTCTTCTATTAATTCAAAAACATCTATACATGGGTGTTCTTTACAAATTCTCTACTTGCTCTCTCCTCTTGCTCCTAAATAATCTGAATGATGAATAATGTACAAAGGAGGGTGTCTATATCCATTTTCCGTCTCGAACTCTAAACTGTCTAATCTAGACTTAAACATCTATCTACCTGCATTAACTAGATTAAATGCCTCCTATCTAATTCAGACAAGAGCGTAAGGCTCGAGGTCTGCTACAATACAACAGGTACTCCTTCACAAATATTTCATTGAAGGATATGGCACTTCATCTTAAATGAAAATTCAAAAAAAGAGTTATCAAGCTTATATGTCATGTGTTTAAAAACACATGTGCTGGCTCCACGCTTGCTGAGTTGGGTATGCTCCTGCATCATACTCCTCGGCTTGAAAACTTTCATGGGATCCTGTCCATGAGCTCCTGAACAGTCTGTCCATGCTTCTAGGTAACTGCTTCTATCTCCCAGCTGGAATCTTCCACTAGGTGGTTCTTCCATTTCACTAGATACTCAAAGTATTGCTTCCGTATGGTCTTTTTTCTCACTCTTTTATCAAGTATATATTCCATCTGTGGCTTCTCTGCAATCGACATCTTCTTCTGCCACTGGATCTTTGGTTTATCATCATTTCCAGTCCCTCCTTCCTCAGCTTTATATGGATATAAGTCTGAAACATTGAATGTCGGAGATATTCCGATGTCATCCGACAATTCAATCTCATAAGCATTTTCTCCCAGCTTCTTTAGGACTCTGCATGGCCCAATTTTATTCATTTTCATTTTGTTGTATGTTCCCCTTGGGAACCTTTCTCTCCTCAGATGTGCTAGAACTAGATCACCAACTTCGAATTGAATTTGTCTCCGATGCTGATCTGCTCTGCACTTGTACTCCTGATTTGTTTCCAGCAATCGTTGCTTCACTCTACTGTGAAGTTCTTCCATCGCTTGTGCAAATTCTTCAGCACTTGTGCTCTTAGTCATTATCTGCTCTGAATCCCTCAGTTCAGATAGTCCTCTTGGATGCCTGCCATAAACAATTTCAAATGGGCTTTTTCCTATGCTCCTGTTCATAGAATCATTGTATGCAAACTCTGCCTATGGCAACATATTGTCCCAACTGCTATGGTGCTCTGTCGCCAAGCTTCTTAATAAATTTCCTAAGATTCTGTTTACCACCTTTGTTTTCCCATCCGTCTGGGGATGATAGGCTGAACTGAACATTAAGTTAGTTCCCATATTCTTCTAGAGTGTCCTCCAGAAATGTCCAATGAATTTCGTATCCCTGTCCGATACAATGCTTCTGGGTAAACCATGAAGTCTAACAATCTCCTTGAAGAACAAATTTGCAATATGTGTTGCATCGCTGGTCTTATGGCATGGTATAAAATGTGCCATTTTGGAAAACTTGTCGACCACTACAAAGATCGAATCATGTCCTCTTTGTGTCCTCGGCAATCCCAATATGAAATCCATGCTGATTTCATCCCACGACCTCTCAGGTGTGGGTAATGATTGATAAAATCCCGCATTCTATTTTCTGCCCTTTGAATGCTGACAAATCCTGCACCTATCAACAAAATTTTTGACATCTGTTCGCATTTTTGGCCAGAAATAGGCTTCACTCAGCTTTGCAAATGTCTTATCATGGCCAAATTGTCCTGCTAATCTGCCACTATGCTTTTCCTTTAGCAGATTCTCCCTCATGGAGCAATGTGGAATGCATAAGTGATTGCCTCTGAATAACATTCCATTTTGGATCATGTAATCCATCCATGGGATTCTATCTCTGAGAACTAGATTCTCAGCTGCCTCGTATGCCTCTGCAAAATCTGCATCACTTGCATACATGTCTTTTAGATTTTCAAAACCCAAGGTCTTGACTCGAAACTATTGCAGCAACAAACATTTCCTGCTCAAAGCATCGCACACTTTGTTAGCAGTCTCTGAAATGTGTTTAATGACAAATGTAAAATTATTCATATACTCTACCCATTTAGCATGTTTCTGATTCAACTTCTCCTGTTGAGTCACAAACTGTAACGCATGATTATCACTATACAAAACAAATTCTTTTGGCATCAAATAATGCTTCCACTTCTTCAATGCCTGTATGATAGCATAAAATTATTTATCATACATTGAATACTTCACCTTGGCTTCGTCTAGCTTCTCACTGAAATATGCGATTGGTCTATCCTCCTGGCTTAAGACTGCTCCTATGGCAAAGCCACTTGCATCACATTTCACCTGGAAAAATATGGAAAAATCTGGCAGCACCAAAATCGGTTGTTCGGTGATCTTTCGCTTCAACAGATTGAAGATTTTCTCTGCCTCTTCAGTCCAATGAAAAGATTTATGTCTTTTCTTGACTGTGTCCATCATTGCTGCACTAATTCCACTGAAGTTCCTAATGAATTTCCTATAGAAAATTGCCAATCCATGGAAACTTCTCACTTCGAAAACATTCCTCGGTGATGGCCAATTCTTAATCACCTCTACTTTACTTGGATCCATCTTTAATTCATTTGACGATATGAAAAACCCCAAGTAAATGAGTTCGCTCTTCATAAATGAAGACTTCTTCATGTTGATTAACAACTTCTCTTGCTGTAAATTCCTCATTACTGCAGCTAAATGCTTTAGATGTTCTTCTTTTGATTTGTTGAAAATTAAGATGTCATTCAAATAAACAATGACAAACTTACCAATAAACTCTTTCAACACTTCATTCATCAGCCTCATGAATGTACTTGGTGCATTCGTCAAGCCAAACGACATGACCAGCCATTGGTACAAACCTTCATTAGTCTTGAAGGTTGTCTTCCATTCATCTCCTTTCCTCATGAAAATCTAATGGTATCCGCTTTTCAAATCCACTTTTGAAAAAAAATTTGCCCCGCTCAGGCAATCCATCAAGTCATCCATTCTCGGAAGTGGAAATCTATACCTGATGGTGATTTTGTTAATGGATCTGGAGTCTATACACATTCTCCATCCTCCATCCTTCTTCGGACTCAGTACCGTTGGAACAACACACGGACTAAGACTTTCCCTGGCCAGTCCTTTATCGAGTAGCTCCTGTACCTGTCTTTTGACCTCTTTGTTCTCCTGCGGCGTCAACCTGTACGATGCTTTGTTCAGAAAACTTGCTCCTGGTATGAGGTCTATATGATGGCTTATGCTCCTCATCGGTGGCAACGAATGAGGTAATTCATCCACCACTATATCAACGAACTCTTCCAGTAGTTCCTGAATTTCCTATGGTAGATCATCCACTCTTGTGTTGGTCAAAACAACTCTCGGTTTCCTGACCACAAAGAATTGTGGATCTTCCTTCTTCTTTACTTCTGCTAGAAGTTCCTTCCCACTCATGAGAAGTATAGTATTTCTCGGCTCAGTTTTACTTCTTTATCCTTAATTGGATTCAGCGTATGTGCTCTTCCATTCTTCTCCAAAGTGTACGTATTCATCTTCCCACCATGAACTACGTTTATGTCATATTTCCATGGTCTGCCTAGCAATACATGACATACATCCATAGGAATAACATCGCATAAAATCCTATCATTATATCTTCCTATCTTGATGTCAACTAAGCAATGTTTAGTGACATTTACTTGATGTCCCTTCTGCAGCCATGAAAATTTGTATGGCCTCGGGTGATCTGTTGTCTCCAGCTCCAGTTTCTCCACCATCTCAATCGAAACGAGATTGTCTGTGCTTCCACTATCCACAATGACCTGGCATTTCCTATGTTTAGTCTTGCATGTTGTTCTAAAAAGCCTGTTTCTTTGAACGACGTCCTCCACCTCCTTCTCGGGTGTTAAGAGAACCTTACACATCATTAATGACCTTTCGTCTTCTGCATCTTCTTACTCAACATCTCTCCTCTGTGCTTGGGCGATGTGAGCTTCTCCTTTATCTGTCTTCCTATATGGACATTCAACTGCCTTATGTCCATTTTCCCCACATGTGTAACATGTGATGATTCCTCCTCTACCTCTTCCTCTACCTCTGGTACGAGGAAATGTGTTCGCATCAGCCTATCCTCTGCCTTGTTCTGTATGTGGCCTTCACTGTTCAACGTGATAGCCTCGCTGTGAACTTCCACCTCTCTCTGTTCTCATCTGAGGCTTTTTCCAGTCATCTTTAGATTTATGGAACCTGTCTTGAGCAACAGACTTACCTTTTCGTTGGCTCCTACCTCGGACTCGTTGTCCTGGCTTATGGCTTAGCTTTTACTCATCTTTTAACGCCATCTGATACACATCCTCTACCATTTGGATGGTTTCCATACTCATATCATCCTGGATATCGTATCTTAAGCCATTCATATACCTGACTACTTTTTCATCATTGCTCTCCCGATGACCCTCTTTGATATTGAGCTTGTAAAATTCCTCGGTGTACTCCTTCACCGTCATCAACTTCTGTCTCAGGTTCTGCATTCTCCTGAACAGTGTGATCTGATAATCCCTTGGGATGAATTTTTCTTTCATCTTAGAAACCATTCGATCCGAACTTTTAATCTTTTGCTTATCTTTGCAGCGTCTATCTGCTTGAAGTTCGTCCCACCATAATGTTGTGTGTCCCTTCAATTTGGTGACAAAATGTCTGACCTTTTTGTCCTCTTCAATATCCTCATAATCAAAGTAGGTGTCAAGAGCTCTAATCCAATCCAATAGCTCTTCTGCATCTATATTTCATTCATAAGTCGGAATGTCCATCTTTGTCTTCAAACTCATCTGGGTGATAGCTTTCATTAATCGCTCATTTGCTGCATCTTCTGCTAGGATTTCTCCTCCTCCCTGTCCAACGTCATCTTCATCCTTGGATTCACTGGTACCTCTTGCATCACTTTTGCACCTTTTCTTTATTCCTATATCCACAATCATAGAGCGTAATTCTTGTAGTTGTCTTTCTACTTCCAGATTCTTCCCTGGCCTACCTCTTTCTCTGGACGATTCCCTTTCCCCCTCTAGATCGGGTGATTGTCTATCTCTTCTCCTTGGTGGCATGGTGAATTCTCCTTTCTTATCTACTACAGAAAACAAAGAGACTTTCTCACTTTGATACCACTTGATGTGTATCAGAGTGCTTTCCTTTTCTTCCGCTCTTCCTGCCTGAAATATACAAGAAAGAACTAGCTCTGATACCACTTGATGCAAAACACGCCACCCGGGGCACATCCACGATCACCAGGACCTTCTCTTCCTTCGACCCAAAGAGCTAAAACGCTCTCTTAATCCTCTATCGGGACTTTCCTCTACCCACAGAACTATCCTTATGAATCCCATGTGTTATATCGAGAAATTGGACCTCACGGGATCGCGAGTCCTGCACTCATGAAAATTGGGTATTACAAAAGCCCTAAAACTCGATGGGTCTCAATGCCAACGCTTCCTTGTTCCTATTGGGGATTTCCCTATCGGGAAATCGGCATATGTGATGTAGTGTTTCATTGCCTCCCCAAATATCTGAACCCCGATTCGCGATGGTGCTTCCACTATGGCGCTAGCCCCTCCGGCTGCTCCTTCCTCATGTGACCTTCCAACCCACATGACTCTGTCCTTCCACCCTTATCAGGATTTCAAAATTCGCGAGTTTGCAATGCGAAGAACTCGCACTCCTGGGATCTTCGATCCTCGATCTTCGATGCCACCTGTCGTCACCTTAAGGTGAGGCTCAATCTTCTGACACCTGTCATCCACTCAACACACAATCGTATGGCTATTGCATTTCGGAGTTTCGGAACTCCTCCTGCAACAATTCTTTCAACAAAGAAAATCTTGAATGTCAAACTCCGACTCCTCGGAATCTTTCGCCACGTGTCCCTCCGATTAATGGTTCTGACCATGTCGGGAAATTGCCGATCGCGATTTCAATATGCAAGCATTTCTCCACTCTGGAAACCCCGATGCCTCCAAACGTCGACTCGCTCAGATCTCCTGCCACGTGTCCTCGACAATGAATGGTTCAAAGCGCTCGTTGAGAAATCGTGGATCGCAATTTCTTGATGCGATATTTCTACATCCTCGGAAACCTTGATATCCCAATGAGCAAATTCCCAATGACTCCTCCTCTATGCACTAGGGCTTAAACCCCATGCAAATCCACACGATCTGATGACTCGCGAGATTTCACTAGTTCCCTCGATGAATCCTAACCATTGATTTCTCCTCTCGAGGATCTTCTGAGAACGGCTAAGTGTTCCTTCTCAGCACTTATTCTCTGACGTATGCACTTGCAACTCCAGCTCAAATCTTCCTCAGCCCAAACTTTCTACCTTCCCTTTCAATGATATCCCAAAGGTTCTATCCCTCTTGAGCTTATTCACTCTGACTCTCTCAGAGACTTTGCGCACACTTCTCATTCTCGACCTTCAACAAATCTCAAAGTGTTGAGTCTCTCAGACTCTGTGTACTTCTAACAACAGTAGTCTATGCCTTCCTTTGCTTAGACTAGCCACCGAGACTTCAAGTTCAACCTGCACTTCTCCTGCATGACTCTATCATCCCAAACCAACTTCTGGGTGAATGAGAATAAGGGTAAACTGTCGAGCCTCATCAACGCACTCTATGCAGATCAATTCAACTGCACTCTATGTAGGAATCTCCTCGCTCAGACAGAGAACCAATTGAAACTTATTCTCTCCTCTCTTAGAATTCAGTTAAACCTCTGAAATCTCAAGCACAACATATTCAAAGCAAATGCATAACAAAAGCAAACATTCATGAGCACATAAACAACATCCACAGAGAAACAACACCAGCCATGAAATTGAATCAAAGACTCTCTTCTATTAATTCAAAAACATTTGTACATGGGTGTTCTTTACAAATTCTCTGCTTTCTCTCTCCTCTTGCTCCTGAATAATTTGAATGATGAATAATATACAAAGGAGGGTGTCTATATCCATTTTTCCTCTCGAACTCTAAACTGTTTAATCTAGACTTAAACATCTATCTACCTGCTTTAACTAGATTAAATACCTCCTATCTAATTCAGACAAGAGCATAAGGCTCGAGGTCTACTACAATACAACAGGCACTCCTTCATAAATATTTGATTGAAGGATATGGCACTTCATCTTAAATGAAAATTCAAAAAGAGAGTTATCAAGCTTATATGTCATGTGTTTAAAAACACATGCATTGGCTCCACGATTGTTGAGTTGGCGATGCTCTTGCATCATACTCCTCGGCTTGAAAACTTTCATGGGCTCCTGTCCATGAGCTCTTGCACAGTCTTTCCATGCTTCTGGATAACTTTTTTTGTCTCCTAGCTGGCATCTTCCACTGGGTGGTTCTTCCATTTCACCAGATACTCGAAGTATTGCTTCTGTATGGTGTTTTTTCTCACTCTTTTGTCAAGTATATGTTCCATCTGTGGCTTCTCTGCAATCGACATCTTCTTCTACCACTAGATCTCTGGCTTCTCATCATTTCTAGTGCCTGCTTCCACAACTTTATATGGATATAAGTCTAAAACATTGAATATCGGAGATATTCCGATGTCATCCGACAATTCAATCTCATAATCATTTTCTCCCAGCTTCTTCAGGACTTTGCATGGCCCAATTTTCTTCATTTTCAGTTTGTTGTATGTTCCCCTTGGGAACCTTTCTCTCCTCAGATGTTCCAGAACTAAATCACCAACTTCGAATTGAAGTTGTCTATGATGTTGATCTGCTCTGTGATTTTACTCCTGATTTGTTTCCAACAATCGTTGCTTCACTTTGCTGTGAAGTTATTCCATCGCTTGTGCAAATTCTTCAACGCTTGCGCTCTTAGTCATTATCTGCTCTGAATCGCTCAGTTTAGATACTCCTCTTGGCTGCCTGCCATAAACAATTTCAAATGGGCTTTTGCCTGTGCTCCAGTTCATAGAATCATTGTATGCAAACTCCACCTGTGGAGACACATTGTCCCAACTACTATGGTGCTCTGTCGCCAAGCTTCTTAATAAATATCCTAAGCTTCTGTTTACCACCTCTGTTTGCCCATCTGTCCGGGGATGATAGGCTGAACTGAACATTAAGTTAGCTCCCATCTTCTTCCAGAGTATCCTCCAGAAATGTCTAATGAATTTCGTATCCCTGTCTGATACAATGCTTCTGGGTAAACCATGAAGTCTAACAATCTCCTTGAAGAAAAAATTTGCGATATGTGTTGCATCGCTGGTCTTATGGCATGGTATAAAATGTGCCATTTTGGAAAACCTGTCGACCACTACAAAGATCGAATCATGTCCTCTTTGCGTTCTTGGCAATCCCAATACGAAATCCATGATGATTTCATCCCATGGCCTCTCAAGTATGGGTAATGATTGATAAAATCCTGCATTCCTTTCTGCCCTTTGAATGCTGACAAATCCTGCACCTGTCAACAAACTTTTTGACATTTGTTCGCATTTTCGGCACTTTTCTGACCAGTTAACAAACTGTCTTGACACTTTTCTGACCAGTTAAACTTGGTCCCTTTATTTTGTAATGATTTGATAGGGTAGGCTATCTTGGAAAATCCTTCTATAAACCTATGGTAATATCTGGTGATTCCCATGAATGACCGGATATCTTCTACATCCTTAGGTACTAGCCATTCCATAATGGATTTTTTCTTCTCTGGGTCTATGACAATTGTTAAGCCCTAATATTGTC
>CBVK0100848441.1:0-13061 GCA_900067695.1 Picea abies | reverse complement strand
ATTGGATTAATCCCCATTGAGGATTAATTATGTCAGTAATTGTATAAGGACCAAATCCCCTTTTGCGGATTGGTCATCAGACAATTACAAAGTGCAGAATAATAAATCGGCCCCAATAGTTATAATGGAAGACCTAGAATTAATTAAAGGTGGGTTTACCCACCCAGAGTGAGAGGTCGTCCTTGCCAGTTGTGACCTTTCACACGTGCCAGTTTGATATAAATAAGAGGCTAGCACCTCACTTCAAACACACAACTCACTTGCTCATTCTCTTATGAGGAAAGTTGCAATTACCAGTTGGAGAGAGGGAGAAGAGTGGTGCATCTCTTGGGGAGGACTTTCTGTATTGGTTTGAGTTATCTCTTGAACACTGTATAAGCTATTTATGATAAGGAAGTTTTTGATGGGTTTTCTTCCCCTAGAGGGTTTCCCAAGATAAATGTTGTGTCTCTTGTGAATGTGTATTTCTTAGTGATCATGTTCTTATTATTCTCTTATCTAATGAAATGGAAATAAATATAATAATGGCATAAACATTAACAAGTAGGTGTTAAGAGAAGATGTTCTAAAAATTATTTGATCAATCAACACTTGTAATGGGTAGACTAGTGCCTTATAGGGTAATGGATTCAATGATGGAAGTGACAACTTTTAGAGGAAAAAAACAATGATAATATTTATCCAAAGGAGATGAAGAGGATGAGAGAGGTGTTGGTAGCCCAAGGCCTCAAAAATCCAAGTCCTAGAGATAATTGCTAGAAAGTAATAAAAATTAGGCCCTATCGATTTCTCTTTTCCTTAGACAAATTGAAATAAAATATGCAAAAGGAAATGAAGTAGGGTTACTATAGTGCTACAATGGTAGGTCTCTAGTATCTACTTCTAGATAGGTGTCTTTCAAGAAATCTTATCAAGTGGAAGATTATAGAGAAAAAGATAGTAACATGTGTCTTTCTCCCAGGGTTTCAAGCAAGCAATTTCATAATATTTGACATGAAACAAGTAAATTCACCATAAGAATCCATTCATAATAAAGAAATGCATATTTTCTACTTATTTCACTAAGAACAATCAAGCATAAACCCTAGTTGAAGACCCTCCACGTGAAAATTTCCCAAAATACACCAAGATTTGCCTCCCCAAAAGTTGTGCACCACTTAATTTCAGCCAATAACCCTTAAACAGGGTCAAATTTCATACCACCACTTGTGTGATGAGTGAATGATGAAAAAATGAGAGTTTTGTCTCTCTATTTATACAATACTTATGGCCTTTAATTAAATTTAGGTCATCAAAAGGTCGACATGGCCAAATTACATCAAAAATCCATTTTTTACATAAATGTCTTTAATTAAACCCTAAAATCAATTTTAGAGGTGACGTTGTGCCCTTATAGGGTGACATTGAGGCTCGTGGGTGGAACGTTGGGCCTCATCTGAAAATCATTAGGCCTACCAAGCCCCTAGATGATGCCACACGTGCCAATTAGCACACAACTGCCTCCAAAATGAAAATCCTAACATTGGGTGAAGTCTAGGGTCACAAAGGTTACTACATGGGCCTCCCAAGGCCAACGTCTAGGTGGAAGAGAAATATCCCCCTAGGTCTAGGTCTGCTAAAGTGTCACTGGTGAAAATTCCTTCTTTCTTCATGGTGCAAGTCTCTGACATCTCTCTGCCCCTCGCTGGGGTCACAACATCGATCTGTGGGATTTCATCCCCATGGAGGTCTGAGCTAATCATCTCCCCATATGTACCTTTCCACTGGGAAAATTCTTATAGAAACAAAAAATACACCCTCCATGGGCTCATAAGTCACATGGATCATAGCAATTTCAATCAGATCCAATAATAAAATTACCCAAATATGTGCATCAAACCCCCCCTTTAACCATACAAATGCTCAAAGACGTTATAAAGTTTAACAAGTCAGGTTTGGAGAGGGTATTGGGATGTCCTATTGGGATAATCCTCCTCAAGTTTGGGGTGTTTCCAAGGTGAGAGCCAATCTAGGTCATGTAAATGTGTGAAATGGTGTAGGGGAAATGTTTGGGTAGAGGGTGCAGTGATAACAAGGAAATGTAGGTCTTGCCTATGGGTTCCTCTGTAGAGGGTGAGATGCACCTTATCATGGACACCATTGTTTCCTATCCCATTCAATTCTTTTTATTCTTATTCTTATTTATTTTTATTTTCAAGGGAAAATATAGAGGACGTTGTCCTGGCGTGCTGACTAGAGGTAACAACGTTACCCATAAGCACTTCATGGAAATGAGAAAGTTGGATCATGATGATACCCCCTTTCTCTTGGCTATGCCACCATGAGCCACTACCCTAGTTTGGTGACCAGATAGATGGTAGTTTCATACCACTACATGCCCATGGAACTAATAGGGAGGTTCATGATGAGACCTCTCATCCACCAACTAGACCTTGAGTTTTGTTTTATCTTACAAGTCCCCTTTTCTTACTGAGAATCCTTTTATTTCTTTCTCGGGAATACCTGGGTGAAGCATATCAAAGGTTTTATTTTATATTTTAACTCTTTCCATCTACTTTTTCCCTCTAGGCCTTTATCCCATTCTTCCCACAAGGCAAGGTACAACCCTTCCTAGTGTGGAAAACCCAATGCCCGAACCAAGGTAGGGGAAGATGAGATGGATAATGATGAAAAGTGGTAAGTATGGAAGGATTGGACGATGACCTTTCATAGACCCACCGAGTCGCAAATCATCCTAAAGGAGAACTAGCTTACTAGGGAATTATGTCACCCCCCCAGGTATGAACAAGTTAAAGAGAATAATTTCCAAGAAAATGTTATGAAATAAAGGAGAGTTCAGTGCAACATATTCAAATTCTTTGAAAATCAGAGTGACACATACCATGATACTCGAACTCATTACCTCATAGAGAAAGACCCATTGCTACTTCAGGACCAAGCTGGTGGGATGGATGTTGTTGTTGTTGATAGATGAGTTGCACTAAAAAAATATGGGCCCTCTAGGGCCAAGCTCAAGTCGTCGGGCCCTCAGCACTCCATGTCTAGTACCTGTGGGCCTCAAGACATGATATCCTTAGTTATCCCTAGGATAGGGGATAACATATGGCTCCAACTCGGGGACATGTGCTCACCATAGAATGCATGAGAACCTTAACATCTTTGGCATGAGTTGTATCTACTATATCTCAAAAAAATGAATTAGTAATCTTTAGGGTGGTGATATCACCCCTTGCTCATATATGATAAAAAAAGAAGTAAGCATGCATATATACAAAATGAAAGAGTACATAATGAAACTACACTACACTATCATGATATGTAGATGGTATATACAATGGATGAAATGCATAACTGACCTGTACTTACCTATGAATTCAAGTCTCTACCCCATGGTGGGGTTTAAGGAGGCGTCCACTAACCAATACTAGACGTCTTCTTCCTTCCAACGTAGATAGATAGTAGGAATCATGGACTGACTTCATTTTCATTCTAAAAGGTCCAAGACAAAACTATGCATTCCCTTTTATATTAGTAGGCTCTCCTTTTCTCTTATCCCACATCCATACTGTATCTCCCTCTTGATACTCCTTTTCTTTAAACTTGGTTGTTTCTTGTATAACTCTAGTATATTGTTTTGAGGGAGGAGGGTGGGATTCAACTCTGAAGACATCTTGTTGGGTTGGTCTGATCAGTATATCATCATCCCATTTCTTTAATAACTTGATAGTTCCAACTTCTTTGTCCTTGTATTTTTCTAGAACTTGTTGATATTCTTCCTTTTTTGACCACTGTATTTTATCAAAATCTTCCCCTGAAGAGAAAGGCAGATCCTATGGAGAAAACACAGGAAGGTTTTTCTTGATCGGCTCATCTGTCACACTATTTTCAACATCATTGTCAATTTATTGCACATGGACCTTGGCCATTGGAATATTTGGGAGGCGCTCTATTGTCCCATCCTTCATACACACATTGATGTAAGTTAGATCCATTTCTAATGCACCTCCCAACATTACAACAAACGTCCTGGACAAAAGCATCCCCCACACATCAGGGAGATCCACGACCACAATATCCATATGGATCACTCTCTCAGGATATTTACCAAGGAATAATTCAACATTTTCAACTACCCCATGAGTGCGTATGGACCTGGATTCAAAACCACACACATTCCTATAAGGATGTGTGGCCTTTAGGCCTAGTTTCTCCATGACCTTCAAAGACATCATGTTAGCACCTGCTTCTGGATCAAGCATTAAATTGTTAAGACATTTGTTATTAACTAATAATTTCATGAAGAAAGGTGGGTTTCAATCATACTAAACCTAAAATGGTATGATTGTAACATGATAGGAGGGTCTGTTGGGTAATCTAATACTTTGAAAAAAAAATTGAACCTTTATTTTACAGATGAAACCTTGATGACTTCCCTTAGTGGAATGGTTACGTGCATTTTGGCCAATGCACCTTCAAAGTCAAAATTCAAATCAACCTTTTCGGTTTTGAGAGGATTTCTAGGAAGAAGTATGTTCATAGGTGGAGGTCTTGGTTGTGAAGTTATAGGTCTAATAGAGAGATGTTGGTTAATTCATTTTTTCCTAGTATACACTTGGAATTCTTGTTTCTTTAAATTTTCTCTCGACTCTTGATCAAGATTATTTATCACCTCCATCCTAGCCTTCATGGTTGCTTCCTTTATGCATTCTTTATGTTCTTCAAGTGTGACATTAAGGAAACATTGCGGACCCTCAATGGTATGATCAATAATATTCACTTGGTCATGTTCACCATTGTTCAGGGGACATTCATTCTCCCAATGTGAGTCTCTACATTTCAAGCACCAAGGGTTTTCATCAACCATGTTTGTGGGGGATAAAGTATTAGGGACTTCTTGATCATTCTTCAGTTTGAAAACTTGAGTCCCCCTCTAGAATTTCCCTTGATAAGGAACCATAGGAATTTGTTGTTGATCTCTTTCCAAGTTGACAATTCTATTCATCATTAATTTTTTTGTTTTTACCATGCCATCTACATTCAACTATAGCTTTTCCAAGCTAGCGCCAATATCCGAGGTAGACTCAGCATTATGAACTATTTTAGGTTTAGCATCTATTTTGACTCTTGGGGAAGAGAAAGGTTCAACTCTAGATGATGATAGATTGTCTTCAATTTTTGTAGCCTACTCTTGGGCCTCTTGGATTGTTTTAGGGGCTTTGTCTCTGAGGATAAAACCCATATGTCATGTAAATGCTTTAGTGTAAAGAAAGAGAAGGAAATTTTTTGAAGAGTGATGGCTCATCGGGATATTTTGCACTAAGATTTCAAATTTATCATGAAATTCCCTAAAAATTTCATTCTCTTGTTTTGTGATGTTATTTATCCTTATTAGGAGAATTTTGGGGTATTCCTTGACACTCCATCGTTTGAGGAACACCTCCTCCAACTTATCCATGGTTGTAATACTAGCATCAGAGAGACTATTGTACCATCGTCTAGCACCATCATAGAGGATAGCAGAGAACAATTTCATAGCTAAATCTTCAACATCATCACTAATAGGATGATGCTAAAAGAAGGCCCAGAATTTTCTCATATGATCCTCAGCACTGATTTCATCATTACCGGTGAATTTAGGGAACCATTTCTCATACCTAGGGGGAATTTTCCTAGGGTATCCTGGTATGTTTGTCATGTCTAATGGTTTTAAAATCTTGGATGACCATTGTTTCTGGTTATTATCTTGGTTTGGATTAACAGTCTGAGTCTAAGCATTAGACATTGTGTTTAAAGGAAGATTGCCTCCAAACAATAATTTCACTATAGGAGATTTTCAGGGAGGTTTTCTTCTAAAGGACTTTGGAGGATTGGTATACCTCCCTCAGCTTTGTGGAGTCGCCAGATAATTTTCTTGAAACTATCAAAGGGATGAGGGATCACCCTCATTGGAGTCACTAGGTAAGCTTCTTAAGATAAAGGATTTTGAGAAAAAGGATTACCGAAAAAATGTCGTCTTGAGGAATATTGACTCAGTGTTCCCCGACAACAGTGCCAAAATGTTATCGCACAATTTGTACTTTCCCAAAGCCCAAGGAAAGTGGATACAAAATTGGTGTAACTCAGAGTGACCTATCACTGTCACCTTAATAGGAAACCCCTTTCTATTTTGGAGTATGTCAAGACTACCCTAGGGGAGACGTCCCTAGTGACCTGAGGGTTTGATAAGGCCAAGGAAAATGATATAATAAAGTCCCTCCCCTCTCATAGGTCAATCAATTAAAAGAGTTCTTTATGTCTTATAGAGATGAAGCAAATGAGTAATGTTGTGTACCTACCCAGAACAAGACAACAAAATGGAAAAAAGGGAACTTTCCAAGTACCAAAATGATATTAGTGCTTCATAAGACAATGAACTCTTAAGAAATGTACTAGCTGATATATAATTGCATAAATATAGAAGTTTGTAACAGAAATAATGGATTTGCAACAAACTCAATAATTATGCTTCAAAATGCTTGATAAGAGACTTGAAATAATAGCTTTAACTAGGAAAATTTATAATAGATAGTCACGAGCAGTTTTAGCAATGTCTAGCTAACATAATATATCACTTTTATGGTTAATTTTCTATTGTTAGATGGTTGTAGCAATATTTTGCAACAACGGAAAGTAGGTTGACGATTTAGGCTAATCTGAGGTTAATAGGAGTTAGTAGGAGTTAGTAGGTGTTCAAGAGAAGATGTTCTGAAAATTGTTTGATCAATCAACACTTGTAATCGGTAGACTAGTGCCTTCTAGGGTAATGGAGTCAATGATAGCATCAGAAAATTTTAGAGGAAAAAATCAATGATAATATTTAACCAAATGGGATGGAGAGGATGAGAGAGGTGTTGGTAGCCCAAGGCCTCAAAAATCCAAGTCCTAGAGATAATTGCTAGAAAGTAATAAAAATTATGCCCTAGCGATTTCTCTTTCCTTAGACAAATTGAAATAAAATATGCAAAAGGAAATGAAGTAGGGTTACTAGAGTGATACAATGTTAGGGCTCTAATATCTACTTCTAGATATGTGCCTTTGAAGAAATCTTAGCAAGTGGAAGATTATAAGGAAAAAGATAGTAACATATGTCTTTCTCCTAGGGTTTCAAGCAAGCAATTTCATAATCTTTGACATGAAACAAGTAAATTCACCATAAACATTCATTCACAATAAAGAAATTCATATTTTCTACTTACTTCACCAAGAATAATCAAGCATAAACCTAGTTGAATATCCTCCACATGAAAATTTTCCAAAATGCACCAAGATTCGCCTCCCCAAAAGTTGCGCACCACTTAATTTCAGCCAATAACCCTTAAAGAGGGCCGAATTTCAGACCACCACTTGTGTGATGAGTGAATGATGAAAAAATGAGAGTTTTGTCTCTTTATTTATACAATACTTATGACCTTTAATTAAATTTATGTCATCAAAAGGCCGACATGGCCGAATTACATCAAAAATCCAGTTTTTACATAAATGTATTTAATTAAACCCTAAAATCACTTTTAGAGGTGACGTCATGCCCTTCTAGGGTGACGTTGATCCTCTTGGTTGGAGCAATGGGCCTCATTTACAAAACATTAGTCCTACCAATCCTATGTATGATGCCACATGTGCTAATTAGCACACAACTACTTCCATAATTCTAATCTTAACGCTAGGTGATGTCTAGGGTCACAAAGGTGATGTCAAGGGCCTCCTAAGGCCAACATCCAGGTGGAAGAGAAAGATCCTCCTGGTTCTAGGTCTGCTAGAGTGTCTCTAGTGAAATTTCCTTCTTTATTCCTAGTGTAAGTCCCTGACATCTCTCTGCCCCTGGCTAGGGTCACAATATCCATCTGTGGGCTTTCATCCCCATGGAGGTCTGAGCTAATCATCTCCCCATATGTACATGTCCACCGAGAAAAGTCTTGTAGAAGAAAGTAGTACGCCCTCCATGGGCTCATAAGTCACAGGGATCATAGAAATGTCAATCACATCCAATAATCAAATTACCCAAACATGTGCATCAAACCCCCCTTTACCTAGACAAATGCTCAAAGACGTTATGCAGTTTAACAAGTCAGGTTTTGAGAGGGTCTCAGGATGTCCTATTGGGCTAATCCTCCTCAAGTTTGGGGTGTTTCCCAGGTAAGATCCAATCTAGGTCATGTAAGTGTGCTAAATGGTGTAGGGGAAATGTTTGGGTAGAGGGTGTAGTGATAACAGGGAAATGTAGGTCTTGCTTGTGGGTGCCTCTGTAGAGGGAAAGTTTCACATTATCATGGATGCCATTGTTTCCTAGCCCATTCTATACCTTTCATTCTTAGTCTTATTTCTTTTTCTTTTCAAGGGAAAATCTAGGGGGCACTATCCTGGTGTGTTGACCAGAGGTAACAACGTTACCCACAAGCACTTCACATAAATCAGAAGGTTGGCTCATGGTGAGACCCTCTTTCTATTGACTATGACACCAAGAGCCACTACCCTGGTTTGGTGACCATATAGATGGTAGTCTCATACCACTACATTCCCATGGACCTAATAGGTCAGCTCATGATGAGACCTCCCATCCACCAACTATACCTTGAGTTTTGCTTTATCTTACGGGTCCCCTTTTCTTACTGAGAAGCCTTTTATTGCTTTCTCAGGAATCCCTGAGTGAAGCATCTCAAAGGTTTTATTTTGGATTTTAACTCTTTTCAGCTACTTTTACCCTCTGGGCCTTTAGCCCCTTATTCCCACAAGGCAAGGTAAAACACTTCCAAGTGTGGAAAACCCAGTGCCTGAACCAAGGTAGGGGAAGATGAGAGGGATAATAATGAAAATTGGTAAGTATGGAAGGAATGGATGATGACCTTTCATACACCCACCCAGTGGAAAATCATCCTAAAGTAGAACCAACTTCCTAGGGGATTATGTCACCCCCCTAGGTATGAACAAGTTAAAGAGAATAATTTCCAAGAAAATGCTATGAAATAAAGGAGAGTTCGGTGAAACATAATCCAATGCTTTGAAAATCATAGTGACACATACCATGATACCTGGACCCATTACCTCATAGATAAAGACCCACTGCTACTTCAGGACCAGGCTGGTGGGATGGATGTTACTGCTGCTAACAGACGGGTTGCATTGAAGAAAATATGGGCCCTCTGGGGCCAAGCTCAAGTCGTATGGCTCTTGACACTCCATTTCTAGGACCTATGGGACTTAAGACATGATATCCCTAGTTATCCCTAGGATAAGGGATAACAGGAACCTCTTAGTGTAATAGCCCATCGAAATTGGGAGGAATGGCACTACAGGATGATATGATGAGAAGTGACTTTCAGTGGCCGGAGAAGCCATAAGGATGGACAAATCACTTTTTAGAGATAAAAGGATTAATTAAGGAATAAAAGTGATTTAATTAAGGAATAATAAAATAAATTAAAAATTCACTTGGAGAGAAAAGGTGAACATGGAAGATGAAAGAGAGATAAGGGCCTCTATTCTCTCATTATGTTGTTTATCATTTTTATTCTTGGCTTCTTGCTAGAGAGCCCATGCACTTAGGGGTTTTGATATTTTTGACTGAAAAAACCCTAGAGATCATATCGGTGGTGAAATATCCCACCCAACATGATCCAAGCTTGGCCACGGAGGTGAAATATTCCTCCCTCACCATTCTACATCAGTTATATCTTAGTCACAGGTGGATTCTACAATAGCTATAGGTATAGAAGAGAAGTGGTGCACATCATTGAGGGTTTCACGTAGGAGGGCACACTATAGGAACTAGATCCATTCGATTTGGCCAATGAGAAGGAGATTAGAAGGGTTTGGATATTGAGATATCTTGGTAGAGGCCATAGCGCCTTTCTTGGTCTACTCTGTAAGTTTTAAACCTGTGAACTAAATAAATGCATATAGATTCTTAAGAAAAACATAATTTAATCAATGCCTCATACACAGAGTACACAAAGATTTTATACCGGAAACCCTCAATAGGGAAAACCTTTCTTATATTCATTATATCAAAATTCACCATTCACCATACAATATATACAATGTTTTTAGGTATTTCATCGATACCAAAACCCTAATCCCTTAATCCGGGATTAATTTAGAAAACCGCTAAAAAGAGCAAAAATCGTCCAAAAACAAATTTCGGGGCACTGCCTCGAACGCTGTGCGTAACCAGGGGGGGCATACCTGCCCCCCCTAGGAAAGAACCCGATGCACACAACACAAAGAGCACTACTAGAGGGATCGTCGGATGCAGTTGTCGAATCTGACGCGCCCACATACACACATGCAAAGAATATAACGCATACCCAACATTCTCCCACTTGTTGTTTTCTTTGCATTCGAGGGTCCATGGGATTATATAGTCAACAATACAGGGCAGAAATTCCCATTGTTACTCTACACTAGGAGAAATTTTCTGCGCTCACAGACTTTGTTAATGAATCTGCAACATTCTTCAAAGTGTCAACCTTTTCCAGCAACACCTTCTTTTCCTCAACCATGTCTCTCACAAAGTGAAACTGAACATCAATATGCTTTGTCTTCGAATGATAAGCTAGGTTTTTTGCCAGGAATATTGCACTCTAACTGTCACAATCTAATCTCATTTCTTGTTGTACCAACCCAATACCTAAACACAATCTTTGTAACCATATTGCTTCCTTGCTTGCATGAGTGGCTGCAATGTATTCAACTTTTGTAGTTGAGAGTGCCACTACAGCCTATCTTTTTCTCATCCAACTGATTGCTCCTCCAAATAGGATAAACACATACCCACATGTAGATCTTTTGCGATATAGATCTCCATCCCAGTCTGCATCAACAAAGCCATGTATGTCCACTACTCTGTCCAATATTGGTCTTCCTTGGTAACACAATCCATAACTGGTAGTGCCATGAAGATACCTGAAGACCCTCTTTACTGTTGTCTAATGCTCCTTCCCTGGTTTTGACATATACCTGCTCAAAACTCCCACTGCATGTGCAATGTCTGGTCTAGTATAGACCATTGCATACATCAAACTGCCAACTGCACTGGCATACGGAACATGGGACATGTCCTCTTCTTCTTCCTATGTCTTGGGACACTGATCTGCAGATAACTTTACACCTATAGGAATAGGAACCTTCACCGGTTTACTTCCATGCATATTAAACCTTTGCAATATCATCTCAACATATTTTCTCTGATTCAACTAGAGTTTCTTTTTTGCATGATATCTTTTAATCTCCATTCCCGGAATGAAGTTAGTAGCACCGAGATCCTTCATGTCAAATTTGGAGGATAGCTGTGATTTCACCTCCTTGATAGCATCCATGTTATTTCCTACCAACAACATGTCATCAACATACAACACTACATAAATGAAGTGATTACCAACATGCTTGGAATATACACAGTGATCAGCCTTGCTTCTTACAAATCCCAATCCAAGGATGTATGTGTCAAAATTTTGGTACCACATCCTAGGTGATTGCTTCAGACCATATAGTGACTTCTTTAGCTTACAGACCAACTCTTTCTTTCCCTTCACTACAAAGCCTTCTGGCTGCTTCATGTAGATTTCTTCTTCTAGATCCCCATGTAGGAATGTTTTTTTCGCATCCATCTGTTCCACTTCAAGATCAAAAGCAACATCAATAGATAAAATAAATCTAATAGAAGTTAACTTAGCAACAGGAGAAAAAATCTCACCAAAGTCAATTCCCTCTACCTGGTAATAACCTTTTGCTACTAACCGAGCTTTGTATTTCTCCACTTTACCTTGTGCATTAAACTTCTTCTTAAACAACCATTTTCTACCAATAGATTCTCTTCCAGCTGGCAACTCAACTATATCCCATGCCTCATTCTTATCCAAGGCATTCATTTCTTCAACCATGGCCTTCTTCCATAGTTTACTATCCTCTGAATTCACTGCTGCCCTGACAGTTCTAGGATCATCATCAGTAATAGATAAATCAAAACTGGAATGGAAATCAGGTGGACTATACCTTTCTGGTTGCCTTTTATCTCTCATTGATCTCCTCAATACTAGGGTATGAGGTTCTTCTTCTTCTTCTTCTTCTTTTGCTTCCTCTTATTCAGATGATTCATATTTTGCATCATC
This sequence comes from Picea abies, assembly GCA_900067695.1. Classification (NCBI taxonomy): domain Eukaryota; kingdom Viridiplantae; phylum Streptophyta; class Pinopsida; order Pinales; family Pinaceae; genus Picea; species Picea abies. The sequence goes on along the minus strand of CBVK0100848441.1, from coordinate 918 downwards.
CAACTCAAGCTCTATTTTCTCAGGTTCATCTTCTGTTGGTAGGAATTTTTGTTTGGACACATCTTTTACCTCTCTAAAAACAACATCTCGACTGTAAACAGTCTTCTTGGTTTCTGGGTTCCAAAGATTATAACCTTTCACACCATCTTTATAACCAATAAAGATACACTTTTCATCCTTTTTATCCATCTTACTCCTATTTTCCTTTGGAACATGTACATAAGCATCACAACCAAACACTCTAAGATGTTGAAGCGAGGGTTTCTTTCCAAATCATACCTCGTGTGGGGTTTTATCATCTAGCATTGATGAAGGTGATCGATTGACCAGGTAACATGTTGTACCCACTGCCTCTGCCCAGAATTCTTGTCCTAACCCGGCACCGCTGAGCATGCTCCTTTCTTTTTCCATTAGTGTCTTGTTCATCCTTTCTGCAACTCCATTCTACTGAGGAGTGTATGGAGTAGTCTTCTGCCTTGCTATACCACACTTCTTATATAATTCTTCGAATTCATTTCCACATAATTATCCACCATTATCTATTCTCAATACCTTTATTTTCTTCTCTGCCTGATTTTCTACCAGAGCCTTAAACTCTTTAAATTTATCAAATACCTCATATTTATTTCTAAGAAAATAAATCCACGTGTTCCTTGAAAAATCATCTATGAATGAAACATAATACATAGATTTACCTAGGGATGGAACAGGAACAGGTCCAAACACATCACTTTGTATCAACTCTAAGATCCCCTTTTCTCTTGTAGCACCATATGGGAATCTTACTCGATTTTGTTTACCATATATGCAATGTTCACAGAAATCAAAATCCATAGTGAAATTAGACATACCTTCAACCATACCTTTACCGTGTAGTGTTCGAAGGCCCTTTTCTCCAATATGCCCCAGTCTTTGATG